>PVJS01036706.1:7626-20411 GCA_004027185.1 Glis glis | reverse complement strand
GTGGGGAGGGGAGGGCACCCTCCGGGGCGCGGGGCTGAGCGTGGGGAGGGGAGGGCACCGCCGGGGCGCGGGGCTGAGCGTGGGGAGGGGAGGGCACCGCCGGCCCCGCGCCCTCCCAGGGCGGGCTCGGGGCTTCGGGGCGCCGGGTGGGCCGCCGGCGCGCGGTCCCGGAGCTGGGCGGCGGCGGGCGGGGCGGCGGGTCCGAGCCGCGGCTGGCGAGCATGTGACCGGGCGCGGGGCAGGGCGCGCAGTGCCGCGCGGCGGCGGCGGCGGGGAGCGCAATGGAGGCCGCGGGCGCCTGAGCGGCGGCGCGCTGCTGGGCTGCTGGGCTGCTGCGGGGACTCCGCGGGCTGCGCGCCGGGACCGCTCCGCCAGCCCGGGCGCCGGGACGCAGGTGAGCGCCGGGACGCGCGGAGCAGACAATGGGGCGGCGGGCGGCTCCGCCCCGCGCCCGGGACTCCGACCGTGCGGCCAGGGCTCGGGCGCCGGGGCCGGCTGTCCCCGCGAGCATCCTGCGCGGGCGCCGCTGCATCGCGGGACCCGCCGCCGGCGGGCTGCCCCGAACCTGCGGGGGGCGTGGGACCTCCCGTGCCCGCGGCGTCCCGGGCGGCGCGGCTTTGTTTAACCTCTGCCCGACCGTGCGCTCTAACTCCGTGGCCCCGGTTCGGATGCGCCGCCGGGCGATGGCCGAGGCGAGACAAAGGTTTCCCTGCGCACTGGGCGAGGGCTGGGACCGGGACCGCACGCCGCCGCTGCCCGTGCGGGGTGCAGGGTGCGGGGTGCAGGGTGCAGGGTGCGGGGTGCGGGTGCGGGGTTCGGGGTGCTGGGTGCGGGGTGCAGGGTGCAGGGTGCGGGGTTCGGGTGCAGAGTGCAAGGTGCAGGGTGCGGGGTGCAGGGTGCGCGCCCCGCTGCTCCCGGCTGGGCGGTGGGCGTCCGGGTGCTGGGACCGACTCCCCTGCGGAGCCCCAACCCCGCGGTCCGCTGGGTGGGGTACGGCTTTATCTCACGAGGGTCGGTCCCCACAACAGCCGCCGTTCACATTTTACAGTAGATGTTTTCAGAATAGAGGCGTCATAATCTTTTCTTTATTGTGGATTTCAAGAGAGAATTTATATTTAAAGACACATTGATTCGGGGGAGGGGGAAGGGGAGAAAACCTAGTAACTACGACCATGTGTTGTGAAATTTTAATATGGTTTTATGAATAATGGCCGGGAAACTGATCTGGGGTGTGTGTGTGTGTGTGTGTGTGTGTGTGTGTGTGTGTGTGTTGGGGGTGGCGGTGGTAGAGAGGGAGTGGTTAGAATACAAAGGATAAGGCAATTTTATTAAAAGGTTATTAGTAAATAATCCCGTGGTGAAATTTCAATTCATTAGGTTGTCTGTTAAATCAGTGTTCCCCTGTAAAAATTACCTATAGTAGTTGCTGAGTTATATATAAAATGGCTAACAGCTATTTGTCATTGTTTGACTCGGGAATTTGAAGACAACAGTCAGTTTTGAGTAATTTTTAAAAAGTCAACAAAGGGAAGACCTTTCATTGCCAACCTCCTTTATTCTTTGGGAAAAGAATCGCAGTTCAGTGTGTTGCCTGTGGAGAAAATTGCCTGTAAGGAAAAAAAAAATCAAAGGTAGTTTTTTAAAGAAACAATTTGAAAAAAAAAAGTACCTTATATAGGTTATGTAGTTGCATTATGGATTTTAACTCAGAAATGTGCAGAGAGAAAATCATGCTATTAAATCATTTTGTACTATTGATTACTTAAAAGGTGTTTTATTCAAAGGCTTGGGTCGACAGTCATCTCTAACAATTGAGAAACTTTCTCTCTCAAGACTTTTCAGTACCTACAGAGCACTGAATTTGGAGTCCTGAAGATAATAATACCAACCTGATATACTTAGGAAATTGATATGAGAAGAAAAAGCTACCACATAGTTCTTCATAAGCTATAAAGCACTATAATGTCAGTTATTACTATTGTTAGATGAGGAAGGTGTATTTTACAGTTTCTCTTACATAATTTTGGAACAATTAATTGAATTTAATATGAAATTCTCCAAGGCAAGGGATGGTCTTTTAGTCCTTTTTTTGGTAGCCCATATTTATTTATTTTTATTCTTTTGTGGTACCAGGGTTTGAACCCAGAGTTGTTATACCACTGAGCCACACCCCCATCCCTTTTTATTTTGAAACAGGGTCTTGCTAAGTTACTGCACACTGGCCTTGAAACTTTGATTGTCCTGTCTGAGCCTCCTAAGTATTGGTTTTGCAGGCATGCACCTCTGTGCCCAGCTGTGGTCCATGTTTCTAACCTGGCACATCACAGCTGTTTAATACATAGGAAAGAATGAGCTAACGAAAAATAAATTGCAAGTGGGTAAAATGCGCATGCAAGTTGAACTGGTTGACTTCTTTTAGTATAACAGGCATTTACTGAAGGCCTACTGTGTGCCAAGATCTGTGGAGTGTTTCCACACACAGTTCATGAAAACCTGGTGGCGTCCCTTTTTGGATCATAGTGGACATGTGTTTCTGTGAAGAGTGGGACCTCTTGTGTGGTTTAATGATCTCTTCTATGACTGAGTGGGACAATAGAACATTTCCCTTGTTATGCATGTTTATACTTTCCCTCAATGGCCGGTGGGGAGGCAGGGCAGATAGTATCATTCCCGTTTTGTAGGTGAAGAAATCCAGACACAGTGGGATTAAATGTCTTGCCAACTCCAGGCCACTAAAGCAACAATGCCAGGGACAGAAGCTGGGTCTCCTGCCAGGGCCTTTGCCTCTGAATCACAGTCTTCTCCAAGAGGCGCTGCACCCCCAGAAAATCACACTCCAACTTGACTTCCTGAAAAAGTCTACCTTTTGGATAACTTTTTGTTAAGGGAAAGTTATATTTTACTGCATAGTACTTTTTTTTGCGGTACTGGGGATTGAGCCCACCCCTATTTTTTATTCTTTATTTTGAACAGGGTCTCACTAAGTTGCAGAGGCCTCACTAAGTAGCTGAGGCTGCGATCCTCCTGTTTCAGCCTCTCAAGTACTGGGATTACAAGCGTGCACCACCACGCCCGGCTTTGCATAGTACTTATTGAAGTGGGTAAAATGTCTAAGTTCTCGAGCCAGGGGACTAAATTTGAACTGTGGCTTTTCTAGTTACTAATGCGTTATCCTTGGCTGGTAATTTAATCAACGCCTCAGTTTCCTTCTGTGTAAAATGGGGGAGGTAATAGTGTTTCCCTTACAGGTTTTCTGTGAGGGAGGATCAAATAAAATAATGTGCATATGTCCTTACCACAAGGTCCAGCATGAACTAAACACCGGCTGTCATTTTTTGAAAAGCAGGAGGCACCATAAGAGATGTACCCAGTATATAGACACATTATACATGTATATAGTTTTTAAAAAATCATAAAGCAATGGTTAGCCTTCCTGTGTGCAATAAAGTCTTGTATTTTTTAAAATATATTTTATTTTAAACATTCTAAATGATTTCACATTCCTGCATCAATACCTACAGTTTAAAAAGCGCTAATATAAAGGATAATCAGGTAAAGTATGCTACAGAAAAATTTGTTGAATCTTTGAATTTTTCTTTCAAATGGTTTATAACATCAGTTGAAATTTGAATATTAAATTATACATAAAATAGGTTCTTAAAGGGCTGGTAGTGTGGCTCAGTGTTAGAGGGCTTGCCTAACATGTGGGAGAGCCTGGGTTCGATGTCCAGCCCTGCAACCCCCCCCCACACACACACACACAAAGAAAAAAAGAAAAAAAGTTCTTGAACATTTCTTCGTAATGTTTATATACTGAGTATTTATCGTGGTCAAGGCCCTGTACTAAGCAGTCTATTTATACATGTTATCTAATTTAGTTCTCACAACAGCCCTGACTGGAGGCCTTATGCTTCCATTTGATAATTGAAATGAAGACTCAGAGGTCTCCATGAACTTGCCCAAGTTTCTACCTAATGTTAGTGATGGATGGAGCAAGAGTTCACACTGAATTCTGCTGGACCCCAGAGCCTGTCTGCTCTTGTAACCTCCACGCTGTTCTGATGTCCCCTCACAGTGATTTCTGAAGATATTTCATCCTGTCTTATGTTTAAATTTGAATAGCAGTATTGAGGAGTTACCCACCATGGTACATCTTTGGTCCTGTGTTTTGAAAGGGCTCATTTGAAGTTAGGCTTCAACTTAGCGAAGAGCAATGCTTACGGAGGAGACTAGTCATTCGTTCTGGCTTTAGCTGGTCTTTGATGTTAAATATTTTGGAGTAGCTTCTCAGGTTTTTGTGATAGAGCCAATTAATTGGTCATTTTTATTGAGTACTCAAAGGTTTAATAGATCTTCAGAAGGGACATGAGATAGCTGTGTAACTAAAAAGAGTTCATTACGAATGAATGTGGGCTGTTATGGCACAAGAGGAAGACAAGAGCTACAGAGGGTACTTTATAGTATATTGATTGGTCTCAAAATCACAAGGCAGTGAAAGTATTTATTTTTTTATAGTACTTGTAAGAAACTAGCCCTATTTAGATACATACATACAAATATACATTCACACCCACATATATGTATATATATTTGTGTTTCAGTTCTTTACAAATGTGTCATGTTTGTAGCAGTATTTTAATTTTAATATTTTGGTATTTCTGGGGCTTTCCTCTTAAAATACTGTCAGAAAGAATTAAAGAATTTTAAAAGAATTTTATTTTATTTTGGTGATACTGGAGAGTGAATACTGGGGCATTCTACCTCTGAGATACACCCCTAGCCCTTTTTTTTTTTTTTAATGTTTTGCTTTGAATTAAGGTCTCACTAAATGGCTGAGAGTCTTGCTAAATTTCCAAGGCTGGCCAGGATGCTGTGATCCTCCTCTCTCAGCCTCCCAAGCTAAAAGAAATATATTTTAAAAGTAGTACATAAGCCAGGTGTGGTGGTGCATGCTTGTAATCCCAGTACTTTGGGAGGCGAAGAGGATCTGGGTTCGTGGCCAGCCTCAGCTCTCTCTCTCTCTCTCTCCCTGTCTCTCTCTCTCTCTCTCTCTCTCTCTCTCTCTCCACTTAGTGAGGCCCTCCGCAACTTCGTGAGACCCGGTTTCAAAATAAAGTATAAAAAAATAGGGCCGGGGGTGTAGCGCGGAGGTAGAACGCCCCTGGGTTCAATCCCCAGTACCGCAAAAAAAAAAAAAAAAAGTGGTACATAGAATATGTGGAGATAATTTTAGATGACAATGGAAAGGCAAATTTCACTGTTTTGCTTACACTTACAGATTCAAACTCCTATAGAATTTGGTTTGCACTATTACTGTTTACATCTTAAAAATAAAACTATAGCAGTTGTTTAAAAGTCTATAAATCGCTGGGCGTGGTGGTGAACTCCTGTAATCCCAGTACTTGGGAAGCTGAGATAGGAGGATCACAAGTTCATGGCCAGCCTCAGCAACTTATAGCTAGGCTCTCTGCAACTTAGTGAGACCGTGTTTCAAAATAAAAAATATAAAATAGAGCTGGGGGTGTAGCTCAGAGGTAGAATGCCCCTGGGTTCCATCCCCAGTACCATAAAAAAAAGAAAGAAAATTGGCAATTATGTATGTACAAATTCAACTATTATGTATAATCATAATGCAATAGAAGTTTAAAAATTTAAAGACTATATAAATTTGCTTCTGCATTATAGCTTTGGATATTTTATGTGCCTGGACCTTTAAACTTTTTTTTTTTTTTTGGTGGAACCCAGGGCCTCCTTGCATATGAGGCATCCCCATATGAGCCCTTTTTATCTTTTTTTTGTGTGTGTGTGTGTATGTGTGTGTGCGCACGATGGACATTGAACCCAGGGGCATTCTACCTCTGAGCTACACCCCTAGCCCTTTTTATGTTTTTTTTTTTTTTTATTGCGGTACCGGGGATTGAACACAGGGGCGTTCTACCTCCGCGCTACGCCCCCAGCCCTATTTTTTTACTTTATTTTGAGACCGGATCTCACGAAGTTGCGGAGGGCCTAACTAAGTAGAGAGAGAGAGAGAGAGACAGGGAGAGAGAGAGAGAAAGAGCGTGCGTGCGCGGGCGCGTGTGCGCGAGCTGAGGCTGGCCTGTTTCTTTTGAAACAGGGCCTTGCTAAGTTGCTGAGGCTGGCCTCGAACCTATGATCCTCCTGTTTCAGCCTCCCAAGTACTGGAATTACAGGCGTGTACCACCACACCCAACTGATTTATGTGGTTTGAAAATCCATACATTTCTGTTTGCCAGCCACCATTTTCCACTATTAGATATGAGTGAATATAGAGATGGTTGCATTTATTATTAAACATTAGATTTTATCTTTAGTTTGGCTCTCAAAGAATGGTTTTGCAGCTAATGAAATTGTTTACTATTGTAGTAAACTGATGTGTTATGCTTATTTTATTTCTTTTGTCTAACGATTGACCTTTAATGGATTGTTATAGTTTTTATGATCAAGAAACATTTTAAGTATTGAACGGTCACTGTCACTATAATTTGTCTGTTCAAGCAAATAAAATCTTGGTTACCATTATATTTTGTGCCCCTCTTATTCTTGATATGAAAATTCTTAAAAATCAATTATAAGTTAATTACAATATTTACTTGTACTAGTGGCTTTGAGGCAGATGCATATGAATACCGGAGGTTTAGGTGTATGATTTCTATACATATGAGGTTTTTTTTTTTTTTTTTGCGGTACCGGGGATTGAACCCAGAGGCGTTCTACCTCCGTGCTACGCCCCCGGCCCTATTTTTTTATACTTTATTTTGAAACCAGGTCTCAAGAAGTTGCAGAGGGCCTCAGTAAGGAGACAGAGAGAGAGAGAGAGAGAGAGAGAGAGAGAGGGAGAGGAGAGAGAGAGAGAGAGAGTGAGAGAGCTGAGGCTGGCCGCGAACCCGGATCCTCCGGTCTCCGCCTCCCAAAGTACTTGGATTACAAGCGTGCGCCACCACGCCCGGCCTTACATATGAGAAGTACAAGATTACAAACTCTTAAACCATCAGTAGAAAAAATATCAACTATCTTTGTTGAAATAAAAAAGCTGAGTAAAAACCTGAAAGAGATTGTGTGTGTGTGTGATAATGAGGATTGACCCCAGGGGCATTCTACCTCTGAGCTACATCCCCAGCCCTATTTTTTTTTTTTTGAAACAGAGTTTCACTAAGTTGCTGAGGCTGGTCTCGAACCTGCAATCCTCCCATCTCAGCCTCCCAAGTACTAGGGTTACAGGCATGCACCACCATGCCCAGATGAGATGTTTTTATAGTCACATGTTATCAGATATTTATAAGAAGGCAAACAGAACAACCAGATATACGTAAGCTTTTGTATTCTGGCAAGTCTATATGTGAAGAGGTGATACCATTTAAAATGTCAAAAATGAAAAGCAGCCCAGCATGGTGGTGCATGCCTGTAATCCCAGTACTTGGGAGGCTGAAACAGGAGGATCCCAGGTTCAAGGCCAGCCTCAGCAACTTAGGGAGACCCTCAGCAATTTAATGAGACCCTGTTTCCAAATAAAAAATAAAATAGGGCTGGGGGTGTAGTTCAGAGGTAGAATGTCCCTGGGTTCAATCCCCAGTACAAAAAAAAAGCATAAATATTTTGAAACAAATCTAAAAATCTTCAGCTCTTTCCAAATATTTGTGATATTTAGCAAATGGTAAACCTTGGGGGTTAAGAGAAATTTCAATAAATTTGCTTCTAAAATTGGTGCTATATTAAATATTAAGTATTTAAGGAAAAGACACAGAAACTGCATCCCCGAAAAACTGGGAATGTTTAAATCAGAAGGAAGCACATACTTTAGCTCACTAGAGATAGGTTGTCAGAATAGAATTCACAAGCAGGTAGTAGCTGCTAAGAAGAGTATTCTAGGCTACAAGAAAGGAATGACAGACTGCTCTGAAGGCGTTGGTTTGGGGAAGGTGAGCCAACCCCACCTGCAGGCAGGCACCCTGGCCTGACCACTCCCCTGGGCGCGAGGTGGACTGGCACTAAGGGGGGTGTGCGGGCTGGGCAGGGAAACAGGGCTACCTGAAAATTTGGTTATTATTCCAGTGTAGAATAAGCCAGATTCAATGAATAGTCTGTGACAATTCTTAGAGACATTGGTTAACCCCTGGTATACTCACATGGGAGAAGTCAAAAGGAAAGATACAGTCCTGAGATCACTGTTTAGTGAAGAGAAAACATTATTACTCCAAACCCATGGCCAACGCCATCGATGGTCTCCAGTGGGGGTCACAGCGGATGTTCTTAGGAAAGCTGCGGTACAGCCAGCAGGGCTTCTGGGATGTTGCTGGTGAATTCCACACTGCCCCCAGTCCTTGCGTTCAGAATTTCCTTCATTTATTCAAAAGTTATTTTTAAATATTTATTTACTGATTGATGATACTAGGGGTTGAACCCAGGGGTGTTCTACCTCAGGGCTACACTCCCAGCCCTTTTTATTTTTTATTTTGAGACAGGATTTTGCTGAGTTGCTGAGGGCCTCCCTAAGTGGCTGAGACTGGCTTTGAACCTGCGATCCTCCCGTCTCAGCCTCCCAAGTCCTGGGATCGGTACATGTCATTATGCCCAGCTTGGAAAGAACACATGTATTAATTTTCAACTTTAAAAAATGTTTGGATTGATAAATAGAAACATAAAAATTGTACATATTTATGGGGCGCTATGTGATATTTTGAGATATATATATATATATACACACACACACACATACATGGTGTAATGTTGAAATCAGGGTAAACATTTTTGTCTCCTCTGAAAAATTGTTAATATATCTGGAGTGATTTTTGTTTTTTTGTCCCTGAGTATCATGGTGGCAGATGTAGTGGGCTTTCCTGGCTTGATTTATGATGCAGCTGCCCATGCGTGTTTGCGACGGGTTAACTGTTTTCTGGAGTTAATGAGGCCAGGGTCGTAGGTTCAGTTCCTGGGAAGGCCAAGTTAGCTTTGCTTTGTTCTAGGATCTCACATTGCCTTCTTAACCCAGGCCAACCATCTGGCCAGGGCAGATCACTGATCACAAAGGGACTAATTAATAAGCAAGATGGTGTGGGAGGAGCATCAAGAATCTGTCTCCATAGATGGTGAGTAATTAGAGAGGTGATTCCCAATCATGTGCAAATGTGTTTCAGAGCCTTGTCTTAATGTGTGAAAGATAACATGGCTAGCAAATATTTGTCTTGGTCATTTCTGTTGAACTCTCATTTTATGAGTTGTCTTTTCTAGTTAGGATTTTTTAGATGTCTCATTCACTCCGTAGTTACACATTGTTCTGAATGTTCTTTTTTTTTTTTTTTGCAGTACTGGGGATTGAACCCAGGGGCATTCTACCTCCAAGTTCCACCCCCAGCCCTATTTTGTATTTTTTTATTTTGAAACAGGGTCTCACTAAGTTGCGGAGGGCCTCACTAAGTAGCTGAGGCTGGCGGCAAACCCGGATCCTCCGGTCTCAGCCTCCCAAGTACTGGGAATACAAGCGTGCGCCACCACGCCCGGCTGTTTTGAATGTTCTTAACCTCTCTCAGGATTTGTAGGACAGTGACTTATGGTAGTGAGAACAGGGTCAGGCGAAGAGTAGTAGATCAAACCACTTATTGGTTTATAGATCCAATTCCACTGAATTAAAAAATAAAAGTTAATAAGAGAAAACATCATTTTAAATGAAAATAAGTAGACAGAAATTCTGGGGAAATACTTTATAGTTTTTCTAAGTATATCTTGATCTGCAAATCTGTTGTTTTCTTTATTAAAATAACTTCTAGGGCTGAGAGAAATATCAGAGATCATCTAGACCTGTGCTGTCCCATACAGTCCCACAAGTTCCATGTGGCCAGTCCAAATTGAGATGTGCTGTCAACCTCAAACTGTGCCAGATTTCAAACATTTGGGATGAGAAACAGACATAAAACATGTCACTAACCTAATGGTAATTACATATTGGAACGATAACATCTTGGCTGTGATGGACTGGATAAAATATTATCATTGATTTCACATATTTCTTTTCATGATTTTTAGTCTCTGTACTAGAAAACTTAAAATTGCATTTGTGGTTCACATTGTATTTCTGTTGGGCCGCACTGATTTAGAGCAGTCCCTCGCTGAACTGATGAGAAGGCCAAGGTTCAGAGGTTAAGTAACTGAGCCGAGTTTTCCATTGCCTGTAACTCACCCTGCTAATAGGGTAGGCGCTTAGGAAAACAGGGAGTCTGAACCACCAGACGTCCATTTAATGCGTGCCCTTGTCATATCTGCACGGTCTGTGCCTAAGTTGTTTTGCATATTGGGTGTTATGCCAGTGTGTGTGTGTGTGTGTGTGTGTGTGTGTGTGTGTAACAACTGGCATAATACACACACACACACACACACACACACACATACACGGGGCAGGGAGCCTTTCTTTGTTTATAATGTTACTGCTTAGGTTGTTTTACCTTCCTATATAGGTCAGAGGCCCTGCAGCTTTATTTGGTTCTGAGAAAAGCATATTAAGATATTAGACATTAACCGTTGTAACCCTGGGATAAATAGTTATGGTGCTCATTCAAGCGTGTGCTGTAATATATGTCTGGATATTACAAAGAGGATTGCAGATAGCTGTGAGCGAACCTTGAACAGAGCACAGTGCTCTGGGCTGAAACCCTTTTGGAGGGGGAGAGCTAAGGGAAGAGAGATGGGTTGCCTGTGTGCTGAGATTAACATTTTAGGGATGCTTCCTATATGCGGCTTTAGGTCTAGTCTTTTTTTTTTTTTTTTGCCCATGCAGAGTTTTAAGTGACTATCAATTTGTTATCAGTGCCCCAGTGACAACAAGTGAACAGCAGTTTTGTCAGGGAACTCTGACACTTCAGATCTGGACCAGCTATTAATGTTCACGATTCTATCCAGTTAGAAGGGGGCAGTATGAAGCCGGGCATGGTGGCGCACGCTTGTAATCCCAGTACTTGGGAGGCGAGACCGGAGGATCCGAGTTCACCTCCAGCCTCAGCTACTTAGTGAGGCCCTCCGCAACTTAGTGAGACCCTGTTTCAAAATAAAGAATAAAAAATTGGGCTGGGGGTGTAGCTCAGAGGTAGAATGCCCCTGGGTTCAATCCCTTGTACTGCAAAAAAAAAAAAAAAAAGAAGGGGGCAGTATGGTGGGTGTAAGGAGATGTGTCATTACTTCCAGAATGGTGGTGTATAAGAATATTTCCAGCTTATCATTTTTCTATGCATTTTGTCTGTTACAAATAACCCTGGTTGATCTTAGGTACAGAGAAACAAAACCAGGCAGCAGTTTCCAGTAGAGAAAATAAGCAACCATGTCCTGTGCTATAAAGTTTAAAGTACCATGTCCACCCGCACCCGTTCAGCCAGAGTCATTGTCAACCCAGGTTGTCCCATGTGAACAGGCATGTAGTGAACATACACCGTGTCCTGGGCAGCAGGAGCCTAGCGTGGAGAGAATCTCAGCTGGGAGAGGACAATTCACTTGAATGTGACCGTGGTAGACCTCAGCCCACAGTATTCAGAACGTTTGTTGTGGTTTCAAACTCGAGAGAAAAACAAGTAGCATTTTTATGTTGGTGCAGAACAAATACATTATGATTTGCATTTCACAATTCACCATCTGATTTCACTGCTGTCCTGTTTAATGTCATAGCTCCTTTCTGGTAATAACAGATTTTCCCTTGTAGGGTCACTGGGGAGGCAGTTTGGATGTTGGGAGTCTCATGTGGCAGTGGGAGTCATGTTGAATGGAGAAGGGTGGCATGTATCCTGTGTATCCCCTTCTCTCCTGCCTGCTCCAGCTGTTTATGCCAGACCCTGTGGAGTTGCTAGTGAATATAAAAATAAAGACCTCACAATCTGGTACAGAAGAAAGACAAGACTGAATACAAAGTGTGCGATGATAGAAGGTCACAGTGCTGTGAGGAAAGAGTGTTTTTTCTGGTAGAAAGAAAAGAGCTGGGAGGCTGAGGCAGGAGGATCACAGGTTCAAGCCTAGCTTCAGCAACTTAGTGAGACCCTATTTCAAAATAAAAACTAGGGCTGGGGTATAGCTCAAATCAGAGGTAGAACACCCCTGGGTTCAATCCCCAGTGAGACACACACACACACACACACACACACACACACACACACACACACACAGAAAAGAGCAGGAGGAAACCCACAGAGGAAGTGACATTTGAGTTGGGTATTAAAGGATGAGTAGAAATTTAACAGATGTAAAGAGGATGGAGAGGTATTATCAGTGTAGGAAACTGAGTGAGCAAAGATATGGGAAGCCAGAAACTTTGGGTGTGCCAAGGAGTGGCAAGAGACAAGACTAAGAAAGTGGATAAGGGAAAATATGGAGAGACTTGAAAGATAAGGAAGCGCTTTAATGGGTTGAATGTTTGTATTCTCCTCCAATTCAAATATTAAGATCCTAATCCCAAGGCAGTTGTATCAGGAGGTGGGGCATTTGGGAGGTGATTATAGTGGTCATAAGGATGGAGCCCTCCTAAATGAGATTAGTGCCCTTATGAAAGAGACAAGCTGGGCGTGGTGGTGCACGCTTGTAATCCCAGTACTTGGGAGGCTGACTGAGACAGGAGGATCGTAGGTTCGCGGCCAGCCTCAGCTACTTAGCATTTTTTTTTTTTTTTGCGGTACCGGGGATTGAACGCAGGGGCGTTCTACCTCCGCGCCACACCCCCGGCCCTATTTTTTCTATGCTTTATTTTTGAAACCGGGTCTCACGAAGTTGCGGAGGGCCTCGCTAGGTAGGGAGAG
>PVJS01036705.1:0-20313 GCA_004027185.1 Glis glis | reverse complement strand
GGTGGGTGTGTGTGTGTGTGTGTGTGTGTGTGTGTGTGTGTGTGAGAGAGAGAGAGAGAGAGAGAGAGAGAGAGAAAGAAAGAAAGAAAGAAAGAAAGAAAGAAAGAAAGAAAGAAAGACTGGGGATTGAACCCAGGGGCATTCTACCTCCAAGCTACACTCCCAACCCTATTTTATTTTTATTCTGAAACAGGGTCTTGCTAGGTTGATGAGAGTCTTACTACTTGCTGAGACTGTCCTGGAATCTGTCATCCTCCTGTCTCAGCCTCCCAAGTACTAGGATTATAGGCATGTGCCACCACGCCTGGCTTCCTTTTCATTCTTAACTTTAATTTTTTTTTTCATGCTGTTGCATTAGTCTCTGCTATTCAGTTTCTTTTCATATTCTACAAATGTGTTGAAATCTTTCTTCTGCCTTTGGTCTGTCTTTGTTATGGGTTTTTACGTTTTTTTTTTTTCTTTCATGGCACTGGGGATTGAACCCAGGGTCATTCTACCTCCAAGGTACACCCCCAGCCATATTTTTTATTCTTTATTTTGAAACAGGGTCTAAGTTGCAGAAGGCCTCACTAAGTAGCTGAGGCTGGCTGCGAACCTGTGATCCTCCTGTCTCAGCCTCTCAAGTACTGGGATTACAAGTGTGCGCCACCACACCCGCCTTGGGTTTTTACCTTTTATTTCTTTACTCTCATTTTAATGGGATTTGGGGAAAGAAGAGATAAAAGATGTATAAAGTTTGCCATCACACAGGCACACACACACCCTTGCTTGTGCAAACCTATTCCCTCTGATTATGGAGGTTGGCAAGCCCAAAATCTGCAGGTAGGTTTGAAGGCTGGGGATCTAGGGGAAGAGTTGACATTGCAGCTAGTCAAAAGGCAATCTGGAGGTATAATGCCCTCTAAGGGGGCCTCTCAGCTTTCTTCCTTAAAGCTTCAGCTAAGTGGATGGGGCCCACCCACATTTATGCAGGTAACCAATTTTATTCAGTCTGTTGGTTTAAATGTTAATCTTATTTAAAAATCTTTACAGCTACCTGTAGATTGGTGTTTAAACAAATATTTGAGTACCCATAGCCTAACTAAGTTGATATAAAATTAACCATTACAGCAAGGCAGCAAAATCTGGGAACATAACAGGTTCTTTGAGTTGCCTGATGTCTGTCTGTTATCATGAAAGTAGTTTTCAGTCTCAGAATTTTGAGAAAGTGGTTTCAAGGTAAATTTGCAGGCAGAGGCAGCTTACAAAGAAAGCTCCCAGCTCCTTTCTCACGAAGGATTATATATAAAGGAAGTTGATAAAATACTATGTGTGGATATTAATATACCAAGTACTGTGCAAAAGTACCTTGCCAGCACTATCTCATTAAATTGTCACAAAGATCTTAAGAGCTATAGATACATATACTACATTTTTTTTGCAGTACTGGGGATTGAACCCAGGGGCATTCTACCTCTGAGCTACACCTCCAACCCTATTTTTTATTTATTTTTGAAACAGGGTCTCACTAAGTTGCAGAGGGCCTCACTAAATAGCTGAGGCTGGCCGTGAACCAGAGATCATCCTGTCTCAGTCTCCCAAGTACTGGGATTACAAGCGTGCGCCACCACGCCTGGCTACATACTGCTATTAATCCCATTTTATAGGCCAGTGAACGAAGGTTTCCAGAATGGTTAATTTTCCAAGTTTACTAATAATTAAGTCCCAGTACTCAGATTGGAATAGAGTCTAAATTTTTCTGACTCTGAGTACATGAGTACTGTTACGATCCAGGCTCTAAACTGCTTCTCAAATTTCATTTAGCTTCATAGTCAACAAAACTAGGGTATTTTTAAAAATTCTTTTTTAGAAGAACAAAGAAGATAGCTCTCTTCTTTCTCTTTTAAAGAATGTGTGCATTTGTAAGAGATTTATTAGTTTGCTAATAATTATTAAAGACCAAGTGATTTAGAAAGAGAGAGATGATCATTGGTCAGTGATGAAAATAGTTTCAGTCTCAGAATTCATGATTTGACAGATCATGAATACTAGAACGATCCTTAAGGATGTACTTTTAATATGTGCCAACAGGTAGAAGTATAGTAGAAGCTACCTGAAACTTTCTTGATTTCTCAGGGTTATGATTGCAGCAAGCTACCTTGAAGGATGATTGCTCTTACCCCAACCTCTTATCCCAAAGAGCAGGCTTGCTTACTGTTTACTACAAAAGCAATAAATTCCCTACCTTTCCTGTATTTTGGCCCACTGTATATGTGAGCATCTATCTAGGCAAATCTGTACGTTGCCTCTGTGAAGCGAGGAAGCCAGGGGAACTGACATAGCACCATCTTCCAGCTTTTTGTGCCATGAATGACAGAATTCTTTGTCTCTGTACGAGTAGACTTGGGTATACTGTTAGCAGCCATGAATCAGAAATAGTCTGGTTTGTTAGTTTGCAAATAGAGTAAAATAACAGACCCGTTACAGTTCTTGACATTACTGTGTTTTATCCCATAAGTGATTCTTGGGGTTTTGCAACTACTCTAATAAAGATAAAACATTAAATAATTTGCCTCCATGAAGGCAAGCATTACTTGTATATATGTTGTTCACATAGGCACTAGAACATTAGGCATTTAGTATATTGTGACTGAAGAGAAGAACAAGGAATAATTGAAACCAGATAGTGGGACCTGCAGTTTTTGAAAATAAATAAAATGCATGGTGCAGGTGGGCCACAACTTTAGCCCTCAGATTTTTAGCAGTCATTGTGGAAGAGAAAAACACTCTAAGGTGACAATACAGTCTCCTTAATGTAAAAGCAAATCTAGTGCCCAAGAAAAGAAAACGAAAATTATTTTAGATATTAAAACTAGAAAGAAATTTCATATATAGTTTTATCATGATGTGTGATATAATAAGAGAGCCTCAGCGCTCTCTCTCTCTCTCTCTTTTTCTCCCTCTCTCCCTGTCTCTCTCTCTCTATACTTAGGCCCTCCGCAACTTCATGAGACCCGGTTTCAAAATAAAGTATAAAAAATAGGGCCGGGGGTGTTTAAAAATGCAAAATTCATAAAATATGACTGGCACTATATTTTGGAGATTGTGGTAGATATAAAAAAAATACATCTTAAATTGTATTAAAGATTAGCTATAAAATAAAATGAAAGAAATGAGTTCTCAAAATATATGAATTTGAATTTACTTTTCTCATTCAAAAAGGTTGGGAATGGTTAAAATTTGAGATTAACTTTAAAATGTATTTTAAACCCATGACTCTTATAGAATGAACCTGGTCTCTGGGTCCTGACTTTATGCAGAAATATGAAAGCGAACTGTGTTTTTAGATCTTTTGTCATGGGGAATTTTGAAAATATATGATATACTTATTGATGGCCATCTTTTGTTTTATTTTCTATATTTGCTCACCTTCTCTTTCTGCCTTTTCCTTTTTTCCCAGCTGAATTTCCTTCAGTCTCATTCGTTATCTGCAAAAAAAGTTTTTTCCCCCATTCAGGATTAGTTTACCATATCTATAATTAAAATTTATTTTTATAACTTTTCTGTGATCTCATCTTAGAATGTAAATAAGTAAGTTTATTACATTAGTATATACTAAGCATTATTGATGTCTTTAACACTTTTAGAACTATTTAATAATTAAAAGAGGTAGTGTTCTAGTGAAATGATTTTGCAATTATTTCATGTTTATATAGTTAAACATAGTGAAGTTAAAAAGTTTATGGCACCGAGTGTGATGGCACACGTCTGTAATCCCAGTACCTGGGAGGCTGAGACAGGAGGATTGCAGGTTCGAGGCCAGCCTTGGCAATGTTGTGAGACTCTTAGCCACCTAGCAAGACCCTGTTTTAAAAACAAAAAAAGGTCTGGAGGTATTGCTCGGAGGTAGAATTACCCTGGGTTCAATCCCCAGTACCATACACACACAAAAAAGTTTATTTTTCTATGTGGATAATAGGTAGTCTTTTGGGCAGAATAGCTAATATTCTATGATTTTTGCAATTCTAAAGACTAGTCTTCTTAATTTGATAATTGCTTAATGTATTACCAACTTAATCAAATATCCATTTACTTCTCAGAATCATAGAACACTGTTGCATGCTGAATGTGCAAAAGTTGATATTTAACTTACTAAACATGAAAGTTGATATTTAACTTACTAAGCTGTTAATGAACAGCTTTTCAGTCCTTAAAGTAACAAATTATTCTGCTTTAGAATTTAAAAAAATGTAAGCTGGGCATGGTGGTGCACGCTTGTAATCCCAGTACTTGGGAGGTGGAGACAGGAGAATCCGGGTTCTTGGCCAGCCTCAGCTACTTAGTGAGGCCCTCCAGAACTTAGTGAGACCCTGTCTCAAAATAAAGAATAAAAAAATAGGGTTGGGGGTGCAGCTTGGAGGTAGAATGCCCCTGGGTTCAATCCCCAGTACTGCAAAAAAAAAAAAAAGTAGTACCTGGGTGCTGTGGTGGGTGCGTATACCCCTGTCTGCTCTGGAGGCTGAGACAGGTGGATTGCTTGAGTCTAGAAGTTCGAGGCCAGCTTGGGCAACATGAAGAGACTTTTGGTTTTTGCTTCTTTTTTTTGGCATAAAGAATTATCAAAGATCCTTAAGCACATGTTTTCTTGACCTTGGTTTAATCTTCTTTTTCTTTGTTTAACCATGTAATTATTCTTACCATTTTCTTCTATCAAGAAGAAAAGTGAATAATACAATTTCTAAGCCCCTACTGTCTTGAGGATGTTGACCAGAAAGGAATTATGATAAAAGGTAAAGGTGCATCTGCAGTTCTTAGATCTGCAGATGAGACTGGCTGACTTGAAGTGAGTGGCCCAGGGTAAAGGTTACTTGTTCCAGGGCCCTGTCCCTGTTTACCTTCTCTGTCCTAGAGATGAATGTACCCGCCTGTCCAGAGAAGCTGAATTTCATAATTCCTTGGCAGTGGGAGATCCCTGTTTTTAAGAAGTAGGAAAAGCCTGGTTAGTTACCTGAATTTCTCCTAATAGTAGACAGAGGAGTTCTCAATTTCCTTGGTTGCCCATTTCTCATTTTCTCAGCCTCCTGTCTAACTCCACAGTCCATGGATTCCAGAGTGTGTTCTTTTCCTGGTTCTCTGTTTCTGTCATGGATTTGCTTCTTACGAGTTGTGCCTTACTGGGTCTTCTTGACTCAGAATTTTTGACCTTGGATTTAGTTAGGATTAGGTTCATCTGACAGTGATAGAAAACTCCAAATAACAATGGTACAAAGAAAGAAGTTTATTTTGTCATATAATAGCTCAGAGAACTGGCTTGGAGTCCCCCACAGTACCAGACACCTAGGCTGCTTCTACCTTGCATTACCATTGTGTGATCACTATTTCCCGGTACACCTTGGTGTTTAAGATGTCTTCTCTAGCTGTCTGCAGTGGATCCCAGTTAGTAAAAAAGGGGAAAGGGAAGGTAATACCTCTTTTCATTTAAGACCTGGTCATGAGTTGCATGTACAATTTCTACTTATATCTCATGTACCACAGCTTAGTAGCTACATCTAGCAGTACGGTAGACTGAAAAGTGTAGTCTTGTAACTGGGTGCATTGATGGACTCCTGTAATCCCAGTACTTGGGAGGCTGAGACAGGAGGATTGCAGGTTCGAGGCTAACCTCAGCAATTTAGTGAGGCCCTCAGCAACTTAGTGAGACTGTTTCAAAATAAAAAGTGAAATAGGGATGGGGTGTAGCTCAGAGGTAGAATGCTCCTAGGTTCAGTACCCAGTATCAAAAAAAGAAGGAAAAAAGAAAAGTGTAGTCTTTATCATGGGTGATCATGTACCCAGATAAAAAAATAGGAATTCTAGTTAATGGGGAAGAATAGCTAAATTGATATTGAGCATCAACTAGCAATTTCAAGCACAACGTTGGTTCACTGTGGGGAGGCTTAAGCGCAGTACCTTTTCCCAGCTCATTGCTCATCCTAGGAGCTTTGAGTACTTGGTTTATTTTCAGAGCAGATCTGCCACACTTGTCGAACTTTACTAGGTTGCATATTCTATTTTTTCCCCTTAACCAAGGGAAGTTAGGTCTCAGTTCATAAAATCCTGATCTCTGTTCATAGAGCATGCTTATTTGCTTATAAAAAAATTTTTAGAGGCCAGGCATGGTGGTGCACACTTGTAATCCCAGTACTTGGGAGGCGGAGACCGGAGGAACTGGGTTCAGCCAGCCTCAGCTACTTAGTGAGGCCCTCTGCAACTTAGTGAGACCTTGTTTCAAAATAAAGAATAGAAAATAGGACTGGGAGTATAGCTCGGAGGTGGAATGCCCCTGGGTTCAATCCCCAGTACCTCAAAAAGAAGAAATTAAAGGAGATTGAATGAATTCTTATAGTGTTCACCCTGAAGGAGGTGGATATCCAAATTGCTGTTTGTGGCCGGGCGTGGTGGTGCACGCTTGTAATCCCAGTACTTTGGGAGGTGGAGACCAGAGGATCCGGGTTCGTGGCCAGCCTCAGCTCTCTCTCTGTCTCTCTCCGTTTCTCTGTCTCTCTCTTTCTCTCTACTTAGTGAGGCCCTCCGCAACTTCGTGAGACCCGGTTTCAAAATAAAGTATAAAAAATAGGGCCGGGGGTGTAGCGCAGAGGTAGAACGCCCCTGCGTTCAATCCCCAGTACTGCAAAAAAAAATTGTTGTTTGTGTATCTGATGCTTTATTTCATTAAAATAATGGTATCTAAACTTTTTTTGGCTGTGTTTATAAGACATTTGAGTAAACAGCACTTGTATGTGTATTTATATGCTTGTCCTAATATACTATTAATGTCCTTTGTATAATACACATAATGGATATTTTTAAATGAGCTATAGATGAAATATTTATAATTTTAGTTATTAAAATTATTAATTGGCTGGGCGTGGTGGCGCACACTTGTAATCCCAGTACTTGGGAGGCTGAGACTGGAGGATCTGGGTTCGCGGCCAGCCTCAGCTACTTAGTGAGGCCCTCTGTAACTTAGTGAGACCCTGTTTCAAAATGAAGAATAAAAATAGGGCTAGGGGTGTAGCCTGGAGGTAGAATGCCCCTGGGTTCAGTCTCCGGAACCACCCCCTAAAAAAATTATTAATTGCATAAGAACTTTTTTGGAGCCGGGCATGGTGGCGCACACTTGTAATCCCAGTACTTGGGAGGCGGAGACCGGAGGATCTGTGTTCGCGGCCAGCCTTAGCTACTTAGTGAGGCCCTCCACAACTTAGTGAGACCTGGTTTCAAAATAAAGGATAAAAAATAGGGCCAGGGGTGTAGCTCGGAGGTAGAACACCCCTGGGTTCAATCCCTGGTACTGCAAAAAAAAAAAGAACTTTTTTGGAGTGCACTGTGATTGCTTATGCTTAATTCTATTTGAAAAGTTCATCTTATTCTGATACAATCTTGTATGTATACAGTTCTGAGTTTTTTTTTAATGTTTGTTTGTTTTGTTTTGATGCTGGGGGTGGTGGAACCCAGGGTCATTCTTCCTCTGAGCCACACCCCCAGCCCTATTTTTAATTTAATTTTTTTACTTTTTTATAACACTGGGGATTGAACCCAGGGCATTCTACCTCCGAGCTACACCCCCAGCCCTATTTTTTATTCTTTATTTTGAAACAGGGTCTTCCTAAGTTGTGGAGGGCCTAAGTAGCTGAGGCTAGCCGCCAACACGGATCATTCTGTCTTAGCCTCCCAAGTACTGGGATTACAAGCGTGCGTCACCACGCCTGGCCTATTTTTTATTTTTTATTTTGAAACAGTGTCTCACTAAATTGCTGAGGCTGGCTGCTAACCTGAGATCCTCTTGTTTCAGCTTCCCAAGTACTGGGATTAGAAGTTTGCACCACAACACTTGGCCAAGCTTATTTTGATACTGGATTTTGGTGATTGTCATATCTGAAAAAGATAACTTGATAATGATAACATTTATTTAAAAGGAACAAATTCAGTCTATAGTTACTAAGTTATAATCCTAGCCTTTTCCATGTCAAGTATACAAAGGGTTTTATTGTAGTTTAATTGGAACATTTCTGCTATCATTCAGTGTGCTTCTTGTTCTTTTAAACTAATGGGAAAAAATTTAAATTTTTTACCATTTGAGCTCAGATCTCACTGAACCTTTTTACTTGGAAAAATTTAAAAGTGTCTAGGTAGGAGTTTTGTAAATACTGCATCTCATTTCTAGCTAAATTCACATGATGGGAACATATCTAAACATTGATTTTTTTAGTTCAAGGTTTTTGTGTTTTTATTTATTTGTTTATTTTATTTATTTTAAGAAGAGCAGTGCTTTTCTTTTTTTTTTTTTGCGGTATTGGGGATTGAACCCAGGGACATTATACCTCTGAGCTACACCCCCAGCCCAGCCCTATTTTTTTATTCTTTTTTTGAAATAGGGTCTCACTAAGTTACGGAGGCCTCACTAAGTAGCTGAGTACTGGGATTACAAGTGTGTGCCACCAGGCCTGGCTATTTTCTTACTATTAAAATGTCACCTTATAGAAAGGATAGACAACTAAGGCATTTATTTTTCTAATACAACATATCATTTACAGCTATATGTAATAGAAGAGGCCAGAATGTTCATAATATTTGTCTCTTGTTAAATATTTGTCTCACTTTGTAAAATAAAAATGTATAGCCCATACTTAAATATAACAGCTCTTTTTTGTTTCTTGCTGTGAATGAATGGAGAACCTCGATGTGATGCAAAGATTTTAATAATCATTTCCCATTTTATTAAATTATTATAGTCTATTTATAAAACTTTAAAAATATAAAATGAACTATAAATGATATCCTGTAACTGCAAGATGCTGAAGGTAGACAATGAATTAATTCTTCTGTGTTATGGAATTCTTATTCTCTCAGTCTCTCTCTTTAGATAAATTGTGACTGACATGAATCTACCAAGGATACTAGTGTGAATCAAGTATTGGTAAAGTTCAGTTTTTTTTTAGTTTTTAGGTAACAGTTCATGTACATAATATTTTCTTCCACCCATAGATGGTTGTATACCCCTCTAGTTATATATACCCCCTTAGGAAACCATCTACTCAGATTATACTAAAAGTTTTGTAAAAGCTACCGTGTGAGGATACCTTTTGTAGAGGTAATGTCTTTTTTAATGTATGCATTTTTCTCATATATTTTCCCCCAAAAGAATTTTGCCAAATTCCTGACAAACTTTGACTTTTAAGCTTCATGAAAATCAGGGAATTGCTGATAAAATATATTCTGTATATTAACATAATCTTTGACTTCATCTTCATTTTTTAATAATTTTTTCTTCTTGAAATACTACTTTGTATATCTTTTATTTTCCTTCCTAGTATTGGGGATTGAACCTAGGGCCTGGCACATGCTAGAGAAGCACTCTACCACTGAGCTACATCCCCAGCCCTTTTTAAAAGTTTTACTTTGAAATAGTCTTAATTTGCCCTGGCTGACCTCAGACTTGGAATCCTGACTCTGCCTCCCCAATAGCTGGGATTACAGGCATGTGCCACCACTCCCAGTTGTATATCCTTTTAAAAGTCACTTTAAATCTGTTTAGGAATAAGATGGACTGTAAATCAATTGCTATTTTAGATAACTGGTTATTTTAAGCTTTTTGTTTTTTAAATTTAACTTTGTACTTTGAAAAATTTAAACATACTGATAAACAGTACAGTATACACACATTTATCCTTTACCAAGATTCAACACTGTTAAAGTTTTGCTTTATTTGCTGTAGTCATTTATTAGTTTAACAGTTCTTCCATTTACCTGAACTTCATGATGTATCTACAAAGAAAAAGAATTTATTTATTTTTTTAGTACTGGGGATTGAACCCAGAGGCATTCTACCTCCAAGATATGCCACCAGCCTGATTTTATTATTTGGAAACAGGGTCTCACTGGGTTGGTGAGAGCCTCACTAAATTGCCAAGGCTGGCTTTGAAACTACGATCCTCCAGTCTCATCTTCCTGAGTATTGGGATTACAAGCATGTGCCACCATGCCTGGCTTAGAAAAAGGATTTAGACACAATATCATAACCACACCCACAAAATGATTTCCTGATATCTAATATTCTGTCCATATTCAACTTTATCATTTGTCCCCAGATCGACTTAGTATATAACACACACACACACACACACACACACACACACACGTTAGTTGTATTTTTAAAGTCTTCCCCTACACTTTTCCATTGATACTTTTTGAAGTGGGTAAAGACCAGATATCTCTCTGGAATGTTCCAGGTTCTAGATTTTTGAAATTGTGATGTGATTTGACTTGTACTTCTATTCCTTTCACTTCCTGAAAATTGGAAGTTAGGTTTAAAAGCTTGATTAGAGTTAGATTAAGCATATTTTGCAAGGATCTTTCATAGGTGAAGCTATATAATTAATATTGTTCATACTAGAAGTCTTATAATGTTTAATTGTCCAACTCTCTCGATTGCTATATTAAGGGGGCGAGAGCCAATTCCTTTCCTCTTTAAATACTTGAGAGATAGCAAGTAATCTCAAAGTACAATTTTGCCAACATGAAAATATTTAGTTTCTAGTCAGCTTTTTCTCTAATGCTTTTGTGTATACACTAACCATACTTGCTGGAATCAGTTGTAACCAAGTGATGATTTTCTAATTCTTTTCCATTTATTTGCTGGCATTCTTCTGGCAAAATTAAGGGTTTATTACCTAGTTGTTTACAACTTCTACTGAAGATGAAAGGGAACAAACAAATTACTAGTTGCCAGAATAAAGAGTTGGGTGAATTGGTCATATCCAGTTTGGTCAAAGGTGGCAAGTGACTTTTTTTGGTTCTTTCCCTTTTGATTCTCTTAAGGAGTATTTAACTCATGGACATTCTACCCCTGACCTACACCCCAGCCCTTTATTTATTTTGAAACAGGGTCTCATTAAGTTGCTGAGGATCCCTTGAATCTGGGATCCTCCTGTCTCAGCCTCCCAAGTACTGGGATTACAGGTGTGTGCCGGCACGCCCAGTTTGTGGATTTTTTTTTTTCTGGTTCTGGAGATTGAACCCAGGGTCTTCTACCTCCGAGCTACACCTCTAGCCCTATATTTTATTCTTTATTTTGAAACAGGGTCTCACTAAGTTGCAGAGGGCCTCACTAAGTATCTGAGGCAGGCCGCGAACCCTGATCCTCTTGTCTCAGCCTCCCAAGTACTGGGATTACAAGTGTATGCCACCACGCCTGGCTTGGATTTTTAAAAACACTGTGTTACACTGCTTTTTGTTTTTGATACTCAAATTGTTCTTTTTTCTTTTTTATATTCTAATCATCCCACATGTAGTCAGTGAGATGTATGTTTAATACTGCTTCTAAATGAATGTGCAATTGTGTAAGGTTTGTTATTGTCTTATTACAAAGGCACAGTGCTTACTTACTGATTTCTTTTCATTCTGGGATTTTTATTTTAATTTTTAAATATGGTTCTCAGAGTCTTATTTCTCTATTTTTTGTACAGTTACACTGTTTTAGTATGAAAGATTTCCTGATGTGCAACTTCACAAAAGTACATCAAATATATGAAAAGAGGTCTTTTGGAAATTAACCTGTTGATAGTTGTGGTTGAAAGTTTTTTCCCTTAAAGTTTAGTGTTGGGAAAATAACTTTGATACATACCAAAAAATGACCTTGATTGATGAACCAACAGTATTGACTTTAGTAAAGAAATACTCTTGCTGGGTGCAATGGTGCATGTCTATAATCACAGCTACTTGGGAGGCTGAGGTAGGAGAATTGCAAGTTTGAGGTTAGCCTAGGCAAATTAGTGAGACCCTGTCTCAAATAAAAAATGAAAAAGACTGGGGGTGTAGCTCAGTGGTGGTAGAGTGCCCCTGGCTTCAATCCCCGGTAACGGGACGAGGGGATGACTCTTAACGATACTTTATAAAATTATTATGCCACATAAATTAAATTTTCAACACACACACACACACACACACACACACGATTGAACCCAGGGGCATTCCACTTCCCAGCTATATCCCCCACCCGTTTTATTTTTTGTTCTGAAACAGGATCTTGCTGGGTTGCTGAGAGTCTCAAGTTGTTGAGGCTGGCCTTGAGCCTGCAATCCTCATGTCTATAAAGTGATAATTTAAAAACTATATTATGGTTGCTCTTCTTCCGTTTTAAGAGCAGTACAGTGAATACAATTTAGCTTTTAACTGTTGGATTTTGTTTTAGGAAATAAATTACTTTGTCACTTTTGGTAATGTCATCAGATACTATTTGAGTAGGTAAGGTGTTTGGTCCCTGCATTAATTGGGCCTGAGATGAATACACTTGGAAAAAATTATTTTATTTTGTGGCACTGGGAATTGAAACCACGGATGCTCTACCTCTGAACTACACCCTCAGCCTTTTTAAAAATTTTCTTATTTTTGGAAATAAGGTAGTTGGGCATGGTGGCACATGTCTGTAATCCCAGTACTTGGGAGGCTGAGACAGGAGGATCACAAGTTTTAGGACAGCCTCAGCAACTAGCGAGACTCTGGGCAACTTAATGAGACCCTGTTTCAAAACAAAAAATGAAAAGGTCTGGGGGTGTAGTTGGAGATAGAATGCGTAACAAACAAACAATAAAAAGAAAACAGAATCTCACGAAGTTGCTGAGGCTGTCCTTAAACCTGCCATTCTCCTGTCTCAACCTCACAACTACTAGGATTATAGGTGTGTGCCACCACACCCTGCTGAAAAATGTTACTTTTGAGTGATATTATTTATTCTTCTATTTTTTTAAAATAATGTTTTCGAGTTGGACGTGGTGGTACACACTTGTAATCCCAGTACTTGGGAGGCTGAGACCAGAGGATCGCAGGTTTGCGGCCAGTCTCAGCTACTTAGTGAGGTTCTCTGCAACTTAGTGAGACCCTGTTTCAAAATAAAGAATAAAAAAATAGGGCTGGGGGTGTAGCTTGGTGGTAGAATGACCCTAGGTTCAATCCCCAATACCACAAAAAAATAATAATAATGTTTTAGTACCTCAGAAGTGTATTATATTCCATCCGTTCATCTAATTGAAAGGCCAGGAAACTGAGATTATTAGAAATATATGAAATAAAAGGGAGTGCACTCAGCCGGGTGTGGTGGTGCACACTTGTAATCCCAGTACTTGGGAGGCTGAGACAGGAGGATTGCAGGTTTGAGGACAGCCTCAGCAAGTAGTGAGACTCTCATCAACCTAGCGAGACCATGTTTCAAAATAAAAATAAAATAGAGCTGGGGGTGTAGCGCAGAGGTAGAATGCTCCTGGGTTTGATCCCCAGTACCCCCCCCACACACACAAAGGCACTCTTATAAATAAAGGCATATATGTGTCCATGCATGTGAGTGTGCATAAAACACATGAACAGAAAAAAAGCTTATTAAAATAGTTTTTCTCTGAGAGCTTCTGTTTACTTGATTTTCTTTGAGGGAGGACTCTAGAATTGTAATCATATCTGAAATGAACTTAATAAGGGATTATCAAATGACACAAAAAGATAGACTAATTGATGATAACAGGAAATATTTACTGACTTTTAAACCTACCTTGTAGCATAAGAGTAGCAGCATTCTAGCAGGGCGTGGTGGCACATGCTTGTAATCCCAGTACATGGGGGGAGGCTGAGACAGGAGGATTGCAGGTTCATGGCCAGCCTCAGCTACTTAGGCCCTCCGCAACTTAGTGAGACCTTGTTTCAAAATAAAGAATAAAAAATAGTGCTGGGGGTGTAGCTCGCAGGTAGAATGTCCATCCCCAGTACTGCAAAATAAATAAATAAATAAAGAGTAGCAGTATCCTGAGAAGCTTGTATTGGCCAGGGTTTTGAAGATCCTGGGTAAGTGAAGTACATTCCAAGCAAAAGCAAATGAAAAGTTTACTTTAGAGGTATTTAGTCCTTTTGGTTAAAGTGATTAGCTGTTCATATTTCTAGTATGCCCAAGAGTTGTGTTTGCATGTTTACATTCATATTTACAGTTTTCATCTAAGTGAGTGTATAATTGGTAGGCTGTGCAAAAATACAGAGACAGTAATTTCCCCATGTCCTCTATCACCAAAAAGGAAAATCTAAGTAATAAAAATAAAATTTAAACAAATCAAGAAGCAATCTTTAAGTAACTAAATATTCCCTGTCCCCCCAACACAGAAGTCCATATTGACACAGTGTATAACTAGCATCTGTAGGCTTTTCAGAAGTTGGCCTATGAGTAGCCAAGTGCCTCTTGTCTGCCTGTTTCTAGAAGCATGGGAAAGATAGAACAAATCCAAAGAAAAGTTTTGAATGTATATTTGGGTATTTTCCTAATAAATGTTGCCTGGTAGGCTAAAAAGACTGGTATATTCTTAGCCTTTATTATGATGTTCTATATTTGTTTATTTTTGCGGTACTGGGGATTGAACCTAGGGACATTCTACCTCCGAGCTACACCCCCAGCGCTATTTTTTATTCTTTATTTTGAAACAGTGTCTCACTAAGTCACAGAGGGCCTCACTAAGTAGCTGAGGCTGGCCACAAACGTGTGATCCTCCTGTCTCAGCCTCCCAAGTACTGGGATTACAAGCGTGGGACACCACGCCCCGCATGATGTTCTATATTTAGATGGTCATTTCATGAAATATCTTAGAACATAGTGTTTTGAGGTTAGGTTTCTACCTTTCTTTTATTTATACTCACTTCTGTGGTTATATTACCAGATTTTCTAATTTAAAAACCTCTAGGATCCAGTTCCTAAGTGTAGAAACCTTTAGTTTTAGCTTCTTGCCTAAACTCTAGATTCTTGTACTTAATGTTTTCGATGTCTATTAAGCTAAGCTTAATGTTTAAAACTGCTCTTGATACTTATCTCTCCCTCCATCCCCACTTCATCATCTTTTTTTGTTTGTTTGTTTTTGCAGTTCTGGGCATTGAACCCAGAACCTGGGCATGCTAGACAGGCACTTTACCACTGAGCTACATCCCCAACTTTGAGACAAGATTTTGCTAAGTTACCCTAGGCTGGCTTCCCAGCAGCTGGGATTGCAGGTGTGTGCTACTGTACTTGGTTCCCCCTCCCCATCTACTGGTACCACTAATCCCTACAATCTTTTCCATCTTTAAATGGAAACATCTTCCTTAAAGTTGTTTAGCAAAAAACTTTGAAGTCATCGGTTCTCTCTTTTCTTCATATTCCATATTTTATTCACCAGCAAATCCCGTTGGCTTTATTTCCAGAGTATATCCAGAGTCTGGCTGCTTGTACTTCTCACTTTCCTTGCTGTATCCCTGGTCTTAGCTGTTACCACCTCTCACCTGGTCATTGCAGCATCCTGTTACAGCACCACAAGTGATTGAGTGATGCTTTGAAAAGTTACCACCTTTGTGCTTACAGTGCTCTAGTAACTCTGCATTTTGCACAAAGGAAAAAGCTGAAAGTCTTATGGCCTACCAGACCCTACTCAGTTTGACCTAATACCTCTCTGATCCTATCTGTTTTCCCTCTCCTTCCCTAATCTGGCCACACAGACTTACCATCATACTATTCCTCTAACATCCTAGGCATACTCCTACCCCAGAGTCTAAGTACTTGATGTGCCCTCTAATTAGAAAGTTATTCCTTCAACTGTTTTCATGCTTTTGCTGAAAATTACCTCAGCAATGTCATCCTCAGGCTTTCTCTGATTTTTACAGTGCCCTTTGGGGAGTTAGAAAAGAGCACCCCTATTTCCGGTGCCCAGCTTGGAGAGCAGACAGGGCCTGGATTTTGTCTCCACTTTTCCCCTTGTACAAGAGGCTCTTATACAATAAATAACCAGAACAACTATCCCTAGCCTTCTCCTACCATTCTGTTTACAATTATAAACTATCCTTTGTTCCCCCTTCATGCTCCCTATTACTTTCCTTTTATTCATCTGACTTAATACCTAACATGATATATTTTGTGTCATCACCATTAAAAGGAAACTTCATGGGAACAATTTTTAAAGTTTTATTTTATGGAAAACACCAAACATACATGCAAGCAGTGAGAATAGTATAATGAATCCCTGTGTACTTGCTACCAGCTTACACAATTAAGAATTGCTCTTGTTTAATTGGTACCCTGCTCTTTTTCAAAACCCCTTTCATTCAGGGCTATTTTAAAGCACAGACCCAAAATCTTATGGGTTCATTCTAAATATTTCAGCATGTATCTGAAATATAGGAATTGTTTATTTTTTTAAAAAAATATTTAAAAATAGTTCTTAGTATTTTCAAGTATTCAGTTAGTGTTCAGCTTACCTGGTTCTCTCCATATTATTATTATAATTTGAATCAGAATTGAAGTAAGGTCAGTACATTCAATTAGTTGTTATATCAGTTAAATATGTATCAGTCTGTATAAGTTTTCCCCACTTTTTTCCTGATAGGTATTTGTGTAAGAAACCAGGTCAGTTGTCTTGAGAATTCTCTATCCGTGGTGTCTAGAATAGTCTAGGATGGTGTGTGACATAGTAGATGCCCAGTGAGTATTTCTAAAGGAATCAGTTTAAAGGTAAATAATAGTACTTTAGGATAGAATTAAAATGTTAAGTTTGCGTGTGTGTGTGTGTGTGTGTGTGCGCGTGTGCATGTGTGTGCGTGCGTGCGTGCGTGCATGTGTGTGTGTGTGTGTGTGTGTGTGTGTGTGTTTTACTGGGGGTTGGACCCCGGGGGGCATTCTGCCTCTGAGCTGTACCTCCAGCCCTGTTTTATTTACTTTGAGCCATGGTCTCACTGAGTTGTAGAGGGGCTTGCTAAGTCGCTGAGGCTGGCGGCAAACCTGCCATCATCTAGTTTCAGCCTCCCCAGTACTAGAATTATAGGCATGTGCCACCAAACCCGGCCTATCGCACTTTATATTAACTTGATAGAATAATCTTGGCAGTAAGGAGATAGTTGGGGAGGGTTAAGATGACAGGGTATCTGAGGCTATAGAAAGCTTTTTGAGAAACCTGCCACATTATGCTAATAATGATTATCATTTATTTAAGATCTTGTTGCTTATGTTTCAGGCACTGTTTGAAGCTATGTTGGTTTATTTTCACAGCAACCCTTCAGTGAAGGGTGATAATACGTACATTTTCCCAGTGAAGACATTGAGATTCAGATAGGGAGGTGGGAGGAAAGTGAGTGCTGGATATTTATGTTTTTCTTAAAAAATTTTATAGAACTAGAGGTAGCTCTTTAATAATATACACACGTATAACTTTGATACAAAAGAAAAATTTAAAAATAAAAATGTGTCTCTAATACCATTTTCCTCTCCATAGAAATCTTTAGAGAATGTATCATTCTAGCTTCTTTTTCTAGGCATTCATTCATACATGTTTTCAGACTAGTTTTGGAAAAAAAATTTTAACAAAACATTTTTAATGCAAAATGGACTAGGAAGTGGGAATTAGAAAGAAGGGCAAAATCTTCTCTGAAAACAACCATCTTACCATTTCAGTGTATGTGTTTTGGGGAGAATGTGAGAATATAAAGCTGGGAAATTATCATATTACATGTCATATACTTATTTCCCTGATAAAATGCCCTTTAGTACATTAAAGACTAAAAGTTTTGGGATATGTTAGTAAGTGTAAATTATAGTGGAAAGGATGGGTAATTATTAATAGTGTTAAAGATTGCATTCGGAAGAAAAGTTAACTTAGATTGAGACCAAATACTAAAGACAGACAAGATACTTCAGTTTAAAACACAGACATTACATAAAGAATTTATATAAATTGGTGAGAAAAAATTATTAAGACCTGAGTAGAAATGTAGGCAAAAATAAAGACATAAAAAAGACAGGTTATAAATTTGAAGTGTTAAGCCTTTTTTATTTTTTGGTACTGGGGATTGAACCCAGGGGCATTTTGTCTTTGAGCTACACCCCTAGCCATATTTTTTTTATTTTGAAACAGGGTCTCTCTAAGTTGCTGAGGGTCTTGCTAAGTTGCTGATGCAGGCCTCAAACCTGTGATCCTCTTGTCTCAGCCTCCCAAGTACTGGGATTACAGGTGTGTGCCACTATGCCTGGCTCAAGCCTTTTTTTTTTTTAATCTGAATTACAGTGCTGGTCAACTCATACTCAGACCGAATATGAAGCTCTTTGAACTGTAAATTGTTTATAATCTTTTTGAAAAAACAATTTGATATCTATGTAGCTATCTACCTACTTACCTACCTATCAAATAAATAAGATATATTTGTCTTTTTGGATTCAGTAAACCTATATGCTCAAGTTTATTGTAAAGAAGAAATTGTGTTGTTTACGGTACTGGGGATTGAACCCAGGGGCATTCTCCCTCTGAGCCACACCCCCCCCAGCCCTATTTTTTATTCTTTATTTTGAAATGGTCTCACTAAGTTGCAGAGGGCCTCACTAAGTAGCTGAGGCTGGCCGCAGACCTGCGGTCCTCCTGCCTCAGCCTCCCAAGTACTGGGATTACAAGTGTGTGCCCAGCTGTAAGGAAGAAATTGAAAGGGAGGGGTAGAGTTTGTCATGTCCTAGACTCCTTGGAGTGAACATGTGAGTCATCCCTAAGGAGAGCACTCTGGCCACAGAGCGTGTATGGAGGCCTGGGTGGCCTTCTGTGGTATCAGAGGAGAGAGCTGTGGGGATTGAGCACAGATAGAAAACACAAGCCCCGTAAAGTAGATAGCTAACCTTTATTGTTATGACACTGCAAAGAAATATTTATATTTTCTCATGTCTGATGCTTAATGACAACCTTATAGTAGAGGTGAGGCTGAGTTTGGCCTTTGCACCGTCAGCAAAATTAATATATACCAAATGTAGCTGGGTATGGTGGCACATGCTTTGTAATCCTAGTACTTGGGAGGCTGAGACAGGAGGATTGCAGGTTCGAGGACAGCCTCAGCAATTTAGTGAGTCTCAGCAACCCTTGTGAGACCTTGTTTCCAAATAAGAAATAAAATCGGTTTGCTCAGACGTAGAATGCCTCTGGGTCAATTCCCAGTAAAACACACACACACACACACACACACACACACACACACACACACACACGAAGAGTTCCCTAGTGTTCCTGACTTGTAATTCTCTCCCTTGTATGGTGTTAAAATGATTTAAACAAATACCAATTGTTGAAATATGCAGTAAATTTAACTCCAGCTTGTTTGATTTTCTTCTTTTAAATTTTAAATCTCAATTATCTCTTCTCAGAAGGATTGAAATTAATAGTCTGAAGTAAAGTAGGATTAGTGTCAGGAGGACTTCACTTAGATTTGACTAGAGCATCAAGTGTAGTTAGTATAATTTGGGGTTGTGATGAGAGGAATTTTAAAGTGATGTAAATTCAGGATTAAGGAGATTTCTGAGTATGATAATTGATTTTATGCCAAAAATTGAAAATGAGAATGATAACCTAGTTCTGGATTGTGGGAGGGAGGTAAAAGCATATATACTTTTTTCCGCATGGTGTGGTTAGAACCCTTGTATCCTAAAGAATCAGGGGATTGCCGTTGTTGCTGTTCTTGCTTTATGGGGGGTGAAGGTACTGAGGATTGAGCCCAGGGCATTCCTACCTCCGAGCTGTATCCCCAGCACTTTTTATTTTTTATTTTGAAACAGGGTCTCACTAAGTTGCTGAGGACCTCACTGAGTTGTTGAGGCTGGCCTCGAGCCTGCGATCCTCCTGTCTCAGTCTTTCTTAATTTTTTTTTATTCAAGTTCCCATTTTAGTAGATGTGTTGAATTGGGCTGGCCACTTTTTAAAAAGTAGATATCAAATACAGATCTTTGTCTTGTGATAGGAGGGAGAGATGAAGGAAGTACCTACGAATAGGCAGTTTTCTAAAAAAAAAAAGAAAAAAACTCTTAGGAATCAGATTACACTTTTTTGGAAGTCAACTGTGTGTGTGAGGCTGGAGAAAATACCCTTGGGAGGTACAGGAGTATAGATGGAACTGGATGGGGTCGCCTAGGCATGAGTGAGTGTGAGTGAGGGTAAGGAAGAGAGACAAGAGGACTACACTGTTGGATTCTCCAGTGTGCAGGCATCTGCAAAAAGAGGAGACTCTGAAAGGATTTTGAAGGGAAGTGGCTGATGAGATAGGAAGGATATGATGTCACAGAAGTAATAGATTCAAGAAGGTGGAGGGGGATCAAGTATGTCATATGCCACTAGGAAATGGAATTTTCTTTTGTTCTTTTTTGTGGTACCGGGGATTGAACCCAGAGGCATTCTACCTCCAAGCTATACCCCCAGCCCTTTCTTTCTTTCTTTTTTCTTTTTTCTCTTCTCTTCTTTTCTTTTTTCTTTTCTTTTCTTTTCTTTTCTTTTCTTTTCTTTT
>PVJS01036704.1:0-20312 GCA_004027185.1 Glis glis | reverse complement strand
TGAGAATGATGTTGGTATAATCTCATATGTACACAGTGTTTATGACAGTAATTCCATAGATTCACTTCTTTCTTACACTTCCCCTTCCCTTATACCCCTTCCCTTGCACCACTGAGGGTTCTCCATTGTCATTGGAGTCCCTTTTGTGTCCCCACTACTCCCTAAGTTGCGCATATTAATGAAAACATATGTCCCTTCTTTTTTTGTGATTGGCTAATCTCACTTAACAATGTTCTCCAGATCTTTCCATTTTCTTGCGAATGCTGTTATTTTGTTCTTCTTTATTGCTGAGTAGAATTCCATTGTGTGTATTTCCCATAATTTTGTAATCCATTCATCTGTTGATGGACATCTAGGTTGGTTTCATAATTTGGCCACTGAATTGTGCTGCTACCGGGGATTGAACGCAGGGGCGTTCTACCTCCGCGCTATGCCCCCGGCCCTATTTTTTTATACTTTATTTTGAAACCAGGTCTCACGAACTTGCGGAGGGCCTCACTAAGTAGAGAGAGAGAGAGACAGAGAGCTGAGGCTGGCCGCGAACCCGGATCCTCGGGTCTCCACCTCCCAAAGTACTGGGATTACAAGCGTGCACCACCACACCCGGCAGCTTATTTCTAAAGTCTTTGACTCTCCACTCTGATTCTTCTTGCTTGCTTCCTTGGCTAATATTCTTAAAATTCCCATTTCATATATCACTTCTAAACTCAGAAACCTAGAATACTGAAAAGTGGCACAGACAAATGGTTCAGAGTATTGAGTTAACTGCCGGGAATCAAGTCCAGTTTTTTCACTTAGTAGTTGTGTGAACCCTCACTAGTTAGTTAAACTCTCTCACTTATTGCCTTCACTTCCTCATCTTGTAAAACAGATACTTGCGAAGACTAAATAAGTTTAACATTGTTGAAATTCTTTAAAAAGGATAAGCAAACGATTTTAGCTGCTTGTCATTGTTGATGGGGTTATTACACCCATAACAATCTAGTGCTTACCATTTCTGATCAAGCCCAGAACTTCTGCACTCTTAACGCTTGTTCTTGATGTACATGAGACATCCAGTAGAGAAAGAGAGATAGGGATCCATGTATCAGAATTCATAGGAAAATCACAGGAGACATAAACTACACAAAGGAGCCATAAAATCCAGAAAGCACAAAACATACTAGTATGTAGTAGTAAATTGGAAATTTTCTTGAGATTGAGGAACATGTCTTTTATCTTTGACTTATGTTGAAATTTAACATACTGTTTGCATGTGTTTGTATGCATTTGGTCCTCATTATTCACAGGTTTTTTATTTATAAATTTACATACTTATTAAAATTTATTTGCAACCCCAAAGCCAGTATTCACAGCACTTTTATAATCACAGATATGTGCAAAACATTTGAGTCAGCTGATGTGCACATTCCCAACTAAGTTCAGTCAAGGCTACACTATTCCTTCTTGTTTTGGTTCTCATACTGTAAATAAGTGTCTTCATGGTCTGCTTAATGCCACATTTTTCACATTGTTGTGCTTCTTACTGTAATTTTGCTATGAAAAATGTCCCCCAAGTACTGTATTGAAGTGTCGTCTAGTGTTCCTCAGTACAAGAAGACTATGATCATGCCTTATAGAGAAAATATATGTATAGATAAGCTTTGTTCAGGAATGAGTTATAGTGCTGTTGGTCATGAGGTCTGTGTGAGTAAATCCATATATTTATTACATAAAGTGTCTTCAAACACAGACACAAAGTTAGGTTTGTTTTTTTTTTTGCGGTACCGGGGATTGAACCCAGGGTGTTCTACCTCCGTGCTACACCCCCGGCCCTATTTTTTTATACTTTATTTTAAAACCAGGTCTCACAAAAGTTGCAGAGGGCCTCACTAAGTAGACAGAGAGAGACAAAAAGAGAGAGAGAGAGAGAGAGAGAGAGAGAGAGAGCTGAGGCTGGCCGTGAACCCAGATCCTCCGTTCTCTGCCTCCCAAAGTACTGGGATTACAAGCGCGCGCCACCATGCCCAGCTACAAAGTTAGGTATTGATTGGTTTCAAAAATGATGTAACTGGAGGGAGGCTCCCATGAAACTAACCCTGTATTTCCCCTATGAGCAATTGTTCAATATTCGCTAATTCAGTGTTTGCAGCAACTTTGTAACATCTGACAACCATAAATAATGAGAATTAATATGTATATAAATATAGTAGATGCTCATTAAAGGGATGCTAGATGAATAATAGAAAGCTGTCAGAATCCCTGAACTAAAGATGATCTGTCTTAGAAATCAAAGCAATATTTTTATTCTGTTTTATGGTACAAGAATACTTTTCCTAAAGTACAATCGCAGTTTAGCCATCGAGTAACTTTTTGAGCCTGATATAATTATCCCTCATTTTACAGATAAGAAAAAAGCAAACTCAGGTCGTTCAGCACATTAGTGGTAGAACCCAGGATGTTTTATGCCGTTTCCCACATTCTCTCCAGTCTACCACTGCTACTTCATACCTTCAGGGGTGTTTTTATCTTAATGTAATCAAAATTAAAGGATTATTCTTAAAATGAAAGAGCTTTACAGGAGATGTAGAGAATTTTTCAGTAGACATCAGGTATTCATGTACTTGGGTAGTTGCAGCAATCTCTGTATCTTATCACCCACAAATCAGTATCCTCATGCTGTACTTCCTTGAGTTAATTTTTTTTGCATTGTAATACCTTAAAAACTTGAGGTTTATTTTATTAATTTGGGCATTTGATAAAGTATTTCATAGATTAAAAGCTCATTAACTTATTGAACATCTTAAGTTAGTGGGATTTAGAATGAAGGAAGTATTGAAGTAATATTAGCTACTGTTCATTAAGTAAATATAGCTACTATGGGTCGAGCATGGATTGGGTGCTTTACCTTCTTTACTCATCTAATCACTACAACAACCTGTAGCTATTATTAGCCTCAAATCTCCATTTCAGAAATAAGAGAGTTGCCAGTCACATGGCAGAGCCATTCGGTTGTTTGTTTGTTTGTTTGTTTCTTCCTTGTGGTACTGAAGATTGAACCCAGGGGCATTCTACCTTGGAGATATATCCCCAGCCCTATTTTTTTCTTTTTTTATTTTGGTTTTTTTTGTTTGTTTGTTTTTTTGCGGTACCGGGGATTGAACGCAGGGGCGTTCTACCTCCGCGCTACGCCCCCGGCCCTATTTTTTTATACTTTATTTTGAAACCGGGTCTCACGAAGTTGCGGAGGGCTTCACTAGGTAGAGAGAGAGAGAGAGACAGGGGGGGAGAGAGAGAGAGAGAGAGAGCGAGCTGAGGCTGGCCGCGAACCCGGATCCTCCGGTCTCTGCCTCCCAAAGTACTGGGATTACAAGCGTGCGCCACCACGCCCGGCTTCTTTTTTTATTTTGAAACAGTGTCTCACTAAGTCACAGAGGAACTTGCTAAGTTGCTAAGGCTGGTCATGAACCTTCAGTCCTCCTCTCTCAACCTCTTAAGTACTGGGATTACAAGTATGTGCCTCCAGGCCTGGCAACCATTCAGTTTAGTGGAGGAAGCATCCTTGCTACCCAGACCTGCCTGTGCTCTTCAACTATGCCATGCTGTCTTCCACTCTGGAAACAAACTTAAATTGTGTAAAGAGAGTATAACATAAATAAATCCATGTTGAGAGATACATACTTAGCTATCCTTTCTAGACAACATAATTTAAAAATTAACTTTTCCGAGAATGAATGTTTAGGTTGATCTCTTCTTTTTAATAATCATACATCATCAAGAAAATTGGACTTCCTTAATCCTTCTTTTCCACTCCCCACCTCCCTCCCACAATCCTCTCCCTATTCTATTGATCTCTCTTCTCTTTTATATGAAGTCCTTTTTGTTTGCTATTTTCTCTTTAGCTTTCAAAAATTAGAGAAAACATGGACCCTTGACTTTCTGAGACTGGCAGATCTCATTTAGCATAATATTCTCTAGTTCTATCCATTTTCCTGCAAATGACATAATTTTTTTCTTTATGGCTGAGTAAAACTCCCTTGTGTATATATACATTTTCTTTATCCATTCATCTGTTGAGGGACACCTAGGTCTATAATGTGGCTATTGTGAATTGTACTGCTATAAACATGGGTTTGCACGTATCACTATAGTATTCTAACTTTAATTCTTTTGAAGGAGTGGTATAGCTGGAAGGAAACAATTCTAGTAATGTTATATCTATATATGAAGGTGCCACTACCATTCTTCCAAGATGAGGAAGGAGGGCAGAGCAGGGTGGATGTGGAGGGTACTACACCAAGTGATATGTGCATATATGAAGATATCACTTTGAATCTCACTATGATACATAATTACAATGCACAAATAAAAGTATAAAAAATTTTAAATAAGTAAAATTGTAACTTTTGAGTCTCTCTTTTGCCAGTTTCTCTAAGGTTTGTTTTTTTAATGTTTGATAGAGATTTTTACATAGCTTTCTCTTATTTCCTTTGCATTGGATCTTGTATTTGTCGTACATGCATATGATCTTGTATTTGTCGTACATGCATATGCTTACATTTTATTGTTTAACACTGAGTCTCTGCTTGCTTGCTTCAGATTTTACTAGTGAGATAAGTGGTTAAGTTTCCTTTTATTTTTTGTCTTATAGCTGATGGTTGCAGAGAAGAATGGAACGATCCGATTTTATGATCTTTTGGCCCAACAAGCTATTTTGTCTCTTGAATCAGAACAGACACCATTAATGTCAGCACACTGGTGCTTAAAAAACACCTTCAAAGTTGGAGCTGTTGCAGGAAATGAGTGGTTAATTTGGGATATCACTCGGTCCAGGTACTTTCTTAGCATATTTGTCTCTTGCTTATAAAAAACCAATAACCATTACTAAATGATTCTTTGGGCCATCCCTGTATACCTGTGCTTCCATGTACAGTAAAGCAAGTCTCTCTTGTAGAAGCGCTGGAGCTATGGGGTTTTACATAAACATAACTATGCTTTGCAGATTTATTTTGGGAGTAACCCAGAAAGGAGAATGCAGAGGAGGAAATCTTTGATCTGAGCAATGTTTACTTATATTCGAAAAGAACACTAACCCTGGTTGAATGATGGTGCCCTGTAGTGGTTCTAAGTCATATCTTTATCATATTTCATCTATTTTAATTGAGTGCTTACTTGGAATTATGTTACAGTTTAAATACATTGGACCTTTAAAGAGAAAATAACTTTAAAATCTTAAGTTCATCTAATTGAGTTTAACACATAATTCACAACATGAAAAATCTTATTTTTTAGTTACCCTCTGGAGACAAGACCTGTGCACATGGACCGAGCCTACTTGTTCAGGTGATGCACTATTGTTGTTGGAGTTGTCGTTTGATTTTTTACTTTGTGCTGTACCATCACTGGAATACCTTCCCAGCCCTCACCTTTGCCTGGATTTTTATAAGTGGTCATTTTGCTTTCCCAGCTAAGTCCTTGCATTCATCTTTTGGTCTAAGCAAGGAGTAGGTTTGTTTTCCAAATATTTTCTTTGAAATTTTTATAACCAACAAAAAAAATGTTGCCACTCCACAGTATCATTTCAGTACTTTGGAGTATTCTGTTTCCTTATTGTTCTTTGCTGTTAAAGATATAAGTGTACATGAACCAGCCGGGTGTGGTTGCGCACACCTGTAATCCCAGTACTTAGGAGGCTAAGACAGAACAATCGCAGGTTTGAGGCTAGCCTCAGCAACTTAGCGAGGTTCCTCAGGAACTTTGTGAGACCCTGTTTCAGAATAAAAAATAAAATAGGTCTGGGGGTCTAGCTCAGAGGTAGAACGCCTTTGGGTTCAACCTCTAGTACAAAAAAAAAAAACCATACATGAACCCATGCTTACATATAAACCTCATTGCTATGTTATAAGTAAGGATGTACCTGATAAGATATATTTTTGACTTGCTGGGTTTTGTTTTTACTTAACACATTTGAACATTTTCATTCATTTTTCATAGTATTCCATTGTGTAGTGTAGCAATTAAGCTGAAAGCAGAACAGAAAAACCAGTTAACAGACTAAAACCAGTAGAATATTTGTAACAACAGGCTGTTTTTCATCAAATCTAAAATATCCCATTATAGGACTTAGGACACCATTATTAAAAAACAAATATATTCAACTAAATGTAAGAATGCCATAGATTATAAGCTGCATCCTGATTTTAGAGGTGAGCAAATACACATTTTTAAATCAATGTATGGTACTTAAGTCTGAAGGGGGCAGTCTCAGGGTGGGTTTAGCAGATCTTCAGTGTTTCCAAGAACTCAAGCCCCTTTCATCCTTCCCCTCTGCCATCCTTAATGGCCAGGCTTTGGTCTTGTCACTTCACAGTTCTAAGATGACTACTAGAGTGTTAGCCTCATGCCACACTGCCTAAGGTCACAGGAGAATAAGCACTTCCCTTTCATTGGGGATTCTATGACTACCTGAAGCCACTTGTGTCTCATCTCCCAGGGTTAGACTCACTGTGCCAGAACAAAGTTGGCATTCAGTTAGCATAAAGGGCAGAATGCTAGGCAACTAATAATGTCCAGGACTATCCATTTTTATGTCAAGGAATTCTGTTTTCTTATGTTTGCCCCACTGCGCTTATTACTGGCTAAGCATGTTGTCCAAGCTCCGGTAGCACTTATTGATGGGATGAACTGCAATATCCAGGATGCCTTGAGATTTCAATATTTCAATACTCAAGGTATTTATATCCATTTTTTTTTTCTTTTTTGCGGTACCGGGGATTGAACCCAGGGGCGTTCTACCCGGCCCTATTTTTTATCCTTTATTTTGAAACCGAGTCTCACGAAGTTGCGGAGGGCCTCACTAAGTATCTGAGGCTGGCCGTGAACCCGGATCCTCCGGTCTCCGCCTCCCAAGTACCGGGATTACAAGCATGTACCACCACGCCCAGCTTATATCCATTTATTAAATATATTTATACTATGAAATATTTTATATTCTGTGTGATGCTTTGTTTGTTTCTCCCACTACACTGTTAGCCTTTTGGTTATAAAAAGGGACTGTGTTACCAGGTATGGTGGCGCACGCCTGTAATCCCAGTACTAGGGAGGCTGAGACAGAAGGATTGCAGGATCGAGACCAGCCTTAGCAACTTAAAGAGACTCTTAGCAACCTAGTGAAACCCTGTCTCAAAATAAAAAGGGCAGGGTGTAGCTTGGAAGTAGGAAGCCCCTTGGTTCAATTCCCAGTACCAAAAAAAAGTGAGGTGGGGGACTGGGTTAACTTGTGTAACTTTGGAACTCAATGCAGTGGCATACAATATGCACTGAATAAATATTCACAAAATGAGAAAATATTTCTAACTAACTGACCTGCAATTCCCAGTCTCAATGTAAAGCCATATTAGCATATTTCCAATTAAAAATTTTTTGCTTTTATACAAAAAGAAATAACCTATTTCACAGAAGCTTTTAGTTATCTATAGGCTGTTGTGCTCATTTTTACTCTTTCTTGTTTCTTAGGTGGTCCACAATTAGTGAAAGCTTGTTTGCAACCACTGGTTATCCTGGCAAAATGACAAGCCAGTTTCAGATTCACCATTTAGGACACCCTCAGGTAATATTGAAATGTTTTGTGGCATATATGTTATTTTAATTTGTGTTTTTGACTTTTCCACCCATAGCCCCAAATTTGTAATTTGTAACTAAAGATATTTATGTCTTTTATATGCTTAAATTGAAAGAGAAGGCTTTTTTATATTTAAATCATTAATGGAAAAAGATTCTTTTGCCAGAATTCATGTAAGAAGCACATTTCTTCATTTCTTTATTTTCTCTTTTATTTAAATATATTAATTTGATTTTGCTTGCTTGCTTGGTGTAGACTGCAAAAGTACTTGAGTCTGGACTGTACCAGTTATTTATATAGATGGACTACATCCTTCATTCAAGCTAGCCACAAATAAATAATGTGCATTTCACCTCTGAGGAAACTTTGGGGTTTTTTTTGTTTTGTTTTGTTTTGATACTAGGGATTGAGCCCAAAGGCATTATACCTCCCAGCCCTTCTTTTTTTTTTTTTTTATTTTGAAACAGAGTTTTGCTAAGTTGTTGGGGGGTCTCGCTGAATTGCTGAGTCTGGCCTTGAACCTGCAATCCATCTGTCTCAGCCTCCCAAGTACTGAGATTACAGGCATGCTCCATCACACCCTGCTGGAAGCATATTATTTAATTAATGTTTTTTCTATAAACAAAGACAATTTATCAGTGAGTTTACCATTTTTGAAAGTAGTTTTTATGCGTGAGCTTTGAGATTGACTGTGCTTGTTTAATTCTTCACACATCTTATAGCCCGTCCTCGTTGGTTCTGTAGCTGTTGGATCTGGACTCTCCTGGCATAGAACTCTCCCACTGTGTGCAATTGGAGGAGACCATAAGCTGTCCTTCTGGGTGACTGAAGCGTAAAATAAATTTTCTCTATACTTTAGATTCCTAAACTTTGTTATTTTTAGTACATATTTTGGAAATCTCCTTATTTTTATATCAAGAATACTGTAAACTCTAGAAATGTATCAATTGTTGCTTTTGTTAAATAAAATGTTAATGACTTGAAAATTAATTTTCCTACTCTGTTGTGTACATGTATTTTTTTTTTCGGTACTAGGGATGGAACCCAGGGACATTCTACCCTCTGAGCTACACCCCTAGCCCGATTTTATTCTTTTATTTTGAAACAGGGTCTCACTAAGTTGCAGAGGGGCTAAATTCCTGAGGCTGCAATCCTCCTGTCTCAGCCTCCCAAGTACTGGGATTACAAGCATGCGCCACCACGCCCGGCTCTGTACATGTATTTTTAAGATCATCTTTTAAGCCTGTAATAACTGACTTTACAGCTCAGTTCTAGGGAAGGGATGAAAAAGGGAAAATAGTAATCTTTGATTTTATCTTTTTTTTTACATTGTTACCATTATTTAATTCCTTTTTAAGAATTTGCCCTCACATTCAGTTTACAATAATAATACCTACAGTCGAGTGGGCACTTACCCTGTGCCAAGTTCAGTGCTGAATGATTGCAAACACGATCTTACTAACTTCCATTTTACATCTTTTATAAACCAAAAATTATTGTCTAGATTATCTACTTTGTGTATCAAATTTGGCTCTTTTGGGGGGGTATTGGGGATTGAACCCAGGGGCATTCTACCTCTGAGCTACACCCCCAGCCCTCTTTTTTATTCTTTATTTTAAAAAAGGGTCTCACTAAGTTGTGGAGGACCTCAGGCTGGTCTTGAACCTGTGATCCTCCTGTCTCCGCCTCCCAAGTACTGGGATTAGACACTTGCGTCACCACGCCCGGCCAAATTTGGCTCTTAATGTCTTTTAATTATTACCACAAATTTACCCATACAGAGTGGATATGGACTATCATGGAAAATATTCAAATGAATTGCTATAGGCTCTGAAAGCATTCAAAGGATTATTCAAATTGTGTTCTATTATCTATATTTTGAGTATGTGCTCTTTTCCTAATTCTCAGGGATAAACATTTACAAAAGAAAATAAGATCTTTCGATGTACTCCGGAAGTGGTTGAGTGTGTGTGTGTGTGCATTTTTGTTATGAACCTTTAAGTGTAGGGGTGTTGTAACTTCCTCAGAAGTCATAAAGGATTATTATTCAACTTAAAATTTTAACAGGCTTGCAATTTCTTTAAATGTGACTGTTACCCTACCCTGTTTACTATAGGCAAATTGCTTTGAATTGAACATCTCAATGTTTTCAGAACATCAGATATAAAAGATAAAACTCATCTGATAGAATGACTTATGGTTTATAGCTTTAACAAATTATCCCTTTTATGGATCTTCACTATTCTTACCAAGAAATATTAATATATGGGGGATGGCACATCGTAGTGAACTGTGTTCACTCTCTCAAAGATCATTAAAATCAGCATTATGTAAGACAGCCATATCATGTTTTTGTAAAAGCAGCACATCATGATGTAGTCAGAGAGCATAAGATGATGGTCTACTCATCAGTTGGGCAGAGGGAGCTAAGGAAGTTTCTGTAAACCTGTACATTCCTGAAAGTTAATGCCCTCTCTGAAGCTTCATTTCCTCTTGTGAAGTAGAAACTGATATCATTGTGTCATAGAGTTGCTGAAGAGTTAAATAATGGTGGAAATACCTAGCATGCATCTGCCACACAGCTCAGATATTTGCAGACCTTATTGAGTTACGTCAGAGATGTACAGTTTTATTTTTGAGGATTCGGAGATTTCTTTTCAATTAATAATGCAAATAAATATTTTTACTCAAATTTTCTACCTATAAGGTATCTTACAATAAATAATAGAATTGAGAAAATTATCTATTTAGAGATAGGAAAATGTTTCCAGTAATTAAAAAGAATTCAATGGAGTTTTGTAATCATATAGATGTTTGGTGTAAATTATACATGCTTTGGAGTACAGGTGAAAAATTGCATAGCAACTTCCAAGCCAATTATTTAATACAGTAGAGTATAATGACCAAGTAAGATAGTTTATTTCTTCATAAGCAGACTTTGTTTTTTGTTTTGTTTCGTTTCGTTTTTTTTTTGTTTTGTTTTTTGGGGTTTTTTGTGGTACAGGGGATTGAACCCAGAGGCATTCTACCTTCAAGTTACACCCCCAGCCCTATTTTATTTCTTATTTGGAAACAGGGTCTCACTAGGTTGATGAGTCTCACTACTTGCTAAGGCTGTCCTTGAACCTGTGATCCTCCTGTCTCAGCCTCCCAAGTACTGGGATTACAGGCATGTGCCACCATACCCAGGCATAAGCAGATTTTGAACTTACAATGGGAAAAGCAATGGGCAGGGAATTTTGATGTGGTCCCTTTTAACAGTCTTTATGATTGGACGAAGATCTCTAAAAGCATCAGAATAGGCCAAAAGGGGGACAGTATTAATAGTGACTCTTGTAAAATATTGTCATTTCATGATGTATTTAAAAAATAAGAAGGTTATCCCTTGGGCCAGCGTGTTTGAAAAAAATCTTACAATTAGAAAAATTGACATAGAAATAGAGTGTTGTATTTAGCGATTGAGATTAGGAGATGAGTATGTTGAGCTTGGTTATTTAGGAATGGATTCTCTGGAGTGAAGGCTTATCCAGAACAGGGAAGTTGTCTGATGAAATTGCCCGATAGAACTGCCATCTGTTAGGGAAAACTGCCTTGGGAGAAGATAACTTGCAGTGGTCATGTAAATACAGTTGTGCCAAAAAGAGGCAGGAAATATTATCCTCAAAGGGAGGAAATGGTGGTTCTGTTTGTAAATTATATAGTGACTATATGATAAGACACTCAAGAAACGAGAGGGACACCTTTACCTCTTGGTTTCAGAAGTGGAATGTGCTTTAACCTGAATAAGGCCTGAGAAATCTAACCTCTTTTTCTTTTTTTGGATCTTACATATAAGCTACAGGACCACTCTCCAATTTCTACTTTGTTAACTTTTATTGTGTTCAATTACTTTGAAATAGTATAATGATATCCAGTACCGCAAAAAAGTAAATAAATAAAGGAGGAAATGTTTATGGGGAATTAGTTATTGATCATCACTTCTAATTCCTGATAATTAACATGAGTTCTCATAGTGTTTCCCAGTTTTAGTTTTTCCATGTTTGTTTATAAATGTCTAAGAAGGGTTTTCTTCTGTTGAAATTGAGTTTTCCTCAGGATTGCTTCACTCACAAACATCATGGAAGAAAAAAAGTTGTATTTATGTTCTGAATTTGTATTATTTAAGACTGTTGAAGCAAAAGTCAGGATATCACAAATCTGCAACATGTCAGAGCTAAATCCTACTCTGAAAAAGATGGGATCATAAGTCTCATTTTATTTTTATGATTTTGTCTGTATATTATGAAGATTTCAATGTCTCTCCCATGCCAAAACACAACATCATACACCCGTGGACTCTAATTTGTTTCTTACTTTGGTAGTTTGTGACTACATATTGACACTGACCTAGAAATGTTCCTGTGGCTGTTTTAAATCTCTTGTCAATGGAGGAGGAATTGAAATCTGGTTTGCACATTTGTGTATTTTGTTTGTTTTGTTTTTTGTTTTTTATAATTGTCCAAAATCTGACATTATCCCAGAAATGCTGATTGGTTAATTATGAGATAGTATTGTGTCTCAGACTAATTTTTGTAGTTCTGAGGAGAGAAAAAGTAGTTGTTTCAGACTATTTCCATGGTTTTCTATAGCTCAAAAGAGTTAAGTCAGTTTAACCCACCTTTATACCCTACCAGTAGTAGGCTTCATTCTGAGCCCAAATAAGATTTTCAGAGCGCTAATGACCGTTTTGATGACTCGTTTGCACGTGTTCCTCAGAAGAGCCTGGTCTAGTCCTCAGCAGCATTCTGTTCTCGGATGTCTTTATCAGGCTGTCCGTGTGCTCACCAGCAAGGACAGAGAGAACACTCTGTTTCTTTAATCTTAACACCTTGATGATTCAAGAACATTTATTTCAACAGACATTTGAAAAGAATTTCAATACAGTTAATATTCATTTCTAATCACATTTAAAGAAGTATACCATTTAAAACATAGGTAGATGTTTTCTTTTTTTATTAACATGATTTTAATTTATAATAGCTATTTGTTACCTAAGCATGGTAACACAATGAAATAATTAGGATATCAGCTTTGAAGATCTCATTTCACAAAAGGAAAAAAGAATTACATCCATTTTTATGATATATCCATTACTGAAACTCAACTAAGCAGTTTCTTTGGCATGCATGAACACAGACTTGATGGAAAATCAAAGCATTTAATCTATTTTCTGACCTTTATAGCTGTTCTTTATGAACTGCCTTCATAAAAAACAATTGTTACCCTTATGTAGGATCAAGTGACATTTGTCTGGAAACTTCTTTGGATCCACTTACTTCTGTTTAACGTATGTCTTTGTTATATAGTTACTTGACTTTTCAACTAATCTTTAACAGAATATTCTACCTTGGGTCTTGTAACACATGTAAGCTTATAAAATCCATATGAAGAAGAGTAAGTAAGGGGGGATGTTTCTCAGCCTTTGCAAACTATTTGAGTAACTCAATAGATTTAAAGATTTATGAAATAAGCATTTCTACCAACTGCATTTATAATGTTAAACTGAGTTGAGTGTCTATTTTTTTGTAGTAAAAGACAATAAATGCTGCTGGTCTCTTTGCTTATAAGGGTGGTTAAGTACAAAACTTTGATCTTTCTTATAAACACAGCTGTTGTCCTATTATTGAGCTAAATCCAGACAAGATTAGACTCTGGCCAGAATTAATCTTTCCAACCATCTCAAGAGCTTTCTAATGCTCTTTTAGGAAATCTCTATTTTTGAGACAGTGTACAAAGGAAAAAAGTCCTAGACTACTAACCTCTAAAGTAAGCCAGAAGCAACTGATGATAAATTACACCACGATGATAAAGAAGATGGAAATTGTCTAACCAAATAAGTTCATTTTGGTTCATTTTTACTTAGACTATAATCATAAGAAATGACTCTTAGTTCACATTAAGGTTAAATCAGACTGTTACAAGTTATTTTTAATGGACTTCTTTCTACCATCTTTTCTTTTTTTTTTTTTTTTTTTGGCAGTACTGGGGATTGAACCCAGGGGCGTTCTACCTCTGCGCTACGCCCCCGGCCCTATTTTTATACTTTATTTTGAAACCGGGTCTCATGAAGTTGTGGAAGCCTCACTAAGTAGAGAGAGAGAGAGAGACAGGGAGAGATAGAGAGAGAGAGCTGAGGCTGGCCGCGAACCCGGATCCTCCGGTCTCCGCCTCCCAAAGTACTGGGATTACAATCGTGCGCCACCACGGCTGGCTACCATCTTTTCTTAATATTTATTTAGTTGTTCACTCTTCCACTAAGATGAAAACTAGTTTATATATTAAGATGGAATAACTCAAATATATCTTATTATAATTATTGTATGGTCATTTTGGTGTCCAACTAACCAAAAAAACTCTTTTTTCATCAAGACTTAGACCCTCTGGAAATGTAAGCCATTTGGCAAATGTTCCACAGGGCTGATTCTCCTCAGTGTTGGACACCAGTGCCTCATGCTGTGTTGTGAACAGCTCGTCATGCATTTCTTTCCAGCTTACATGCTACAGAACATCTGTGGGAATGCCCCTTAGCTTTATCTATAGAGAGCTCTAATATTACATTTATCTAACAAGATTTCTCTAGTACTTGAGTTTGGGCACATATAGAACCTAGTCATATATGCAGCTGCTTCAGAGGTCTCACCCCATCCTGGATTTACCCCACAAACACATTAAACCTCAACCTATGGAGCAGTTCTGGAATTTTGTCAGTGTTTTTGACCTATTCCTTTCCCCATCATCCCCATCATCCACCCAGTTGCCACAATAACAAAGATCCCCTGTTATATACATAATATTTATTAGCTATGAGGATAAATATTGTTGGATTTTCTATTTTATTTTATTTTAATACTTTTATTGGTGCATTATAGTCTTAGATGATATAGTTTATAGTGATAGTGACATACATGCACACAGCACTTGGTGGGCTTTCCCCCACTCCTTCCCCACTTCTCCCCCACCCCTTCTCCATACAGGATATTGAAATTGGCATTGGTATTCTTACATATGAACATAATATCAATGGAAGTGTTTCCTTCATTGATTCTCCCTCCCCTAGACCACCTCCCTAGCTCCAATGGAGTTTCTCCATTATCTAAAGTCCCTCGTATCCCGATTACTCCCTAGCTTCCACATATGAGAGAAAACGTGACCCTTCACTTTCTGTGACTGGCTAATCTCACTTAACATAATGTTCTCCGGGTCCATCCATTTTCCTGCAGATGACACAATTTTGTTCTTTATTGCTGAGTAGAATCCCATTCTGTGTATATCCCATAATTTTATAGTCCATCTGTTGATGGTCATCTAGGTTGGTTTCATAGTTTGGTTATTATGAATTGTGCTGCTATAAACATGGATATATATGTATCACTATAATATTCTTATTTCATTCCCTTTGGAAAGATATCTAGGAGTGGTATAGCTGGATCATGTAGTGGATCCATTCCCAGTTTTCTGAGGAATCTCCACAGCAGCTGCACTAATTTGCAATTTCACCAACAATGTAGAAAAGTTCCTTTTTCCTCATATCCTCACCAGCATTTATGTACACAATTTTTATAAAACCATAGGTCATTGCTCCCCAACCTACTGATGGCAAACACCTGGGAGAATATGAAATTACTGCAAGGGTTTCTCAAAATCATACTCATACAACCACTGTCAAAATCCTTTTTTCTTAGAAACCATGGTCTCCTGGGGTCCTGAAATAAGACACCCCAAAATCAAACTTATTTACATATTTCTAACAGACATTGACTTCAGATATCCTGACATCTGCTACTTCTTACCCCAAACATCTTAACAGGTAGGAGGCAAATACCTGCCAATTAACTCTTCACTCCCATTCAGACATACTGGCTTTGCTGAGCTCATTCGGAACTCTTGAGAGGGTTCAGAAGTTCCCAATATGTGGAGACGGGTCCGTCATCTATTATGTTACTCCAGGTTTGGCTTGAGTTCAAATGAAACCCAGAATACTTGAACCTGCCTGTGGTACACACAAGGCAAGACATTCTAAGGCAAGATGTATTAGGAACACTAATGGAATCTAGCCTGGAAAACAAAGGAGAAAAATACTATCTTCAGATGAAAAAATGAGATTTTTTTTTTTTTGGCAGTACCGGGGGTTGAACCCAGGGGCGTTTTACCTCCAAGCTACACCCCCGGCCCTATTTTTTATACTTCATTTTGAAACCAGGTCTCATGAAGTTGCGGAGGGCCTAAGTAACTGAGGCTGGCCGCGAACCCGGATCCTCCGGTCTCTGCCTCCCAAGTACTGGGATTACAAGCGTGCGCCACCATGCCCTGCAAAAAATGAGATTTTAAAATGGGTTTCCCAATGTAGCTCACCCATTTCCACTTAATACTCCCCTTTTAACTCCCCCTCAACAATGTATATGTATTTCCTTAATGAAGAGTCGATGTCCAGCCACGATCACCTTGGGTTCTTATTTTCTATTTTAAATAGAATGTAGTTCAGCGAGAGTGTAGTTCAGTGGAGAGTTCTTGCCTAACTATGCAAGTCCCTAAGTTTGATCCCCAGAACCACAAAAAGAAAAAGGCTTCTCACGCTGGAAAACATTGTGAACCACTTTCCTAGACTGAGGTCCATAACTTCTGGCCTCATTTTTTAAAAGGTAATAGCAAGGACTATAAAATCATTTGGACTCCAGAAACAAGGCTGTAAGAAGAAATGTTGATGTTGAACTTCTAGAGTACTTTTAAGTAATTTTATGTGGTTATGATTCAAAATAACCTGACCGCTTTAAGAAGTCCAGGTGCTGAGTCATTTACTAAAACATCCAGGGAGGTTAATTAGAAGCAGCTGATAGTGGCATCATTTGCTGCCTTTTTTAAATAAATAAGGTTATTGTTTGAAGAGGACAAAGTGCTATCAAAGGTATGCAAAGCTAAGCAAAGATTCGTGACTGAGATGTACCTCAATTCTAGCCCCACAGGGCAAAAAAACCTGACTTCATGAATTCAAGATAGAAAACCATAGCACTATAAAAATGGTAATGTTACTTCTAAGAGGAGTGACTATGGGGGTTTTTTCTTTTTTTTAAGAAACAAGGGTTCTGTGTTCTTAAATTCTGTATTTTATCTATTTGGCATCCACTCATTACAGGGCCAATCATATTAACTGTTTTCTTTTTTTTTTTTTTTCTGTATTCTTAGTGCCGTAGCACCTGTGGCCTTGTGGACCCAAGAGAGCCCACCTCTCTCAGAGCTAATTCCTAAAGATAAACTATGTACTTGGCAGCATAACGTTAGTATGCAAACCAACTGATCCTGAGCCCGTATCTCCCAAGCACTTCTTAGCTTACTCTCTTACACAACAAGCAGTATTTACTCTGTACTAAATCCAGGGCCAGATTCTAGACAACTAGGGACAGCCCCTAGGTTCCAAAGCCCACCAGATTTATTCAAATGTGTCCATCCTAAACTGTTTACCTGCCCTGGCTTGCCTTTCCAGCAAAGACCCCCACAAAGGCACTGGCCTAGGCATCTCCACACTCCTGTTTGGCTCCTAACCAAAATTTGGTGTCCCCCAGTGCCTCTGCATGGCATGGTGTCCCCCCTCCACACACACACACACACACACACACACACACACACACACTTCTTTTGAGAAATGTGAGTAAATTCTTTCAGTGGCATTAGCTTCTCTGTTGTCACTCATCATCTCCATAAATAAAAGTCCCGTGAGTAACATGAGTCCTTTCCCAACCCCCTCAAAGAAAGCAGGGTAATCCTTGGCTCTCTGTTGTTTTACTGGGGACTCCCTGACTAAATATCCTTACATCTCTTATCTCTCTCTTTTTTTTTTTCAGTATTAAGGATTGAACCCAGGGGCATTCTACCTCCGAGCTACACCCCCAGCCCTATTTTTTATTCTTTATTTTGAAACAGGGTCTCACTAAGTTGCGGAGGATCTCACTAAGTAGCTGAGGCTGGCCAGGAACCTGCGATCCTCCTGTCTCAGCCTCCCAAGTACTGGGATTACAAGCGTGCGCCACCATGCCTGGCTAGGTCTCTTCTCTTGAGGTAGTTAGCTTCCTAGAGAGGAATCCAGTCTCCTTCCTGCAGGATATGAGCTTCCAACCCAAGCTTCCGAGTGAAGTGAGGGGAGCCAGAAACTTAAAAGGAGTAGCCTGAAACTGTGGAAACCCCCGAAAAGGTAAAAGCATAAGTGACTCCATCTTGTTTAAAGCTGCTCCATTTCGTGAGAACATTGTGGCCTCCAAACAGGGGTGACAAAGAGCCCAAGCATTCCTGGAAGCACATGGGTCTTTAGGCCCAAATGTTATTCAACAGGTACTTCTTTAGGGTTTACTGTAGGTCAGACTTGGGCTTTCTGGTGAATAAGGCAGAATCTCTGCCTTAACTCAATACTGTAGTGGGCACTCAAGCAAACAGGCAAGTATAATATGTGCAAGACCAGATCAAGCAGAACACACTATGGACACATATATTTAGGAAAACGATTACTCTATTCTTGGTGGGTTAGAGGAAGCTCTAAAATGGGGTGGTGAGACTTCTGCTACTGGTTCGGATATAGAAAGGTGTGGGTCTTTCAAATCTTTGGTAATAAATAATCAGGTTAAGTAAAATTAATACTTTTCCATAGGGCTATTGGAAGCATTGTATGTATTAAGACTTTAATGAAATAAGTTTTATGGGGATGTCTATGTCTAGGGGAACCTGGGTGAGTAAAGAGCTGAGGCTTGCTAAACCCAGCGGGAAGGGCCAACTCCAGGTACAAGTAAGTAAGCCCGCTATGACACTGTAGGAGACTTTAGCATTAAGAAATCTGCTGGTAGAGCCGGGTGTGGTGGTGCACGCTTGTAATCCCAGTACTTGGGAGGCTGAGACAGGAGGATCCGGGTTCGCAGCCAGCCTCAGCTACTTAGTGAGGCCCTCCGCAATTTAGTGAGACCCTGTTTCAAAATAAAGAATAAAAAATAGGGCTGGGGGTGTAGCTCGGAGGTAGAATGCCCTGGGTTCAATCCCCGGTACCGCAAAAAAAAAAAAAAAACAATCTGCTGCTGGTGGGATAGACCTGGGTCTGGAAGGACACCAGTCACAAATATACATCACTTATGCCTACACCTCACCCCCAAGGTTGCTAAGAAAGCAACAGTGGAGGAAATGCTTTGGGTAAGGAGAGAGAGTTCACCAAGTATTGCACCTTCTCATAGTGCTTAAAGTTCTTCAGCCTCCATTTCCGATCTTTCCATGGCTTTCCATGTCTCTCAGAGTGACAGCCAAAGTCCTTGCAGCACCCTACAAAGATCAAGTCCCCACGTAGCTTTTAACCTTTTTCTTTTAACACTGCTGGGGATTGAACCCAGGGCCTTGCACATGCTAGGCAAGTGCACATAATTTTTAAATATCAGCGTCCCGCCTCACTCACTCTGTTTCAGTTACACTGGCTTCTAATATCATATCTGGGCTAGATATGTGTAGGGGGAAACTAGATGTTGGAGAAATGAGGAAGAGCCAGCAAATGAAACTGAGAAGAAGTGGCCAGCACGAGAAGGAAGGAAGGAAGGGAGGGAGGGAGGAAGAGAGGGAAAAAGAAAGATTTGTTTTCCTGAAAGATGAATTTTAAAAGCTCCAAAAGGTGATCAGCTTTATCAAATGTTGCTTCAAGTCAAGCTGAATGATAAGAATTGATCAATGGATGTACATCATGGAGGTCATTGGTGACCATGAGAGCAGTGTGTGTGTGTGTGTGTGTGTGTGTGTGTGTGTGTGTGTGTGTGTTTTACTGGGGATTGAACCCAGGGGCATTCTACCTCTGAGCTATACCCCCAGCCCTATTTTATTTTTTATTTTGAAACAGGGTCTCACTAAGTTGCTGAGGACCTCGCTAAGTTGCTGAGGCTGGCCTCGAATTGGCAATCCTCCTGTCTCAGCCCCCCAAGTACAGAGATCAACAATTTTTATATACAGTAGTGGGGCTTATTAGAAAAGTTCAGCAAAGAATAGAAGGAAAGAAATTGAAGAAAGTGAAGGTAGAAAACCTTTTGAGAATTATTTTTGGAAGGGAAGGAAGTGTAGTCAAGAGATTTATTTTATAGAAATAGGTTGAAATAATATATATTTTGTATAAAAAGAGAAATGCTGGTGACACAGGAGAGAATGGGGACAATTGTTGGTGGGGTATCTAGGGCAGGTTAGAGAAATTGGGCTTAGGTAGAAATAAGGATGGTGTATCCACAGTAATTAAAGGAAGGCAAGGTTTAAGGACTCCAATACGGGTAAAAAATAGATGTGGCCAGGCATGGTGGCGCACATCTATAATCCCACTGACTTGGGAGGCTGAGACAGGAGGATCACAGATTCAAGACCAGCCTCAATAACTTAGCGAGGCTCTCAGCAACTCAGAGAGACCCTGTTTCTAAACAAAATAACAATAATAATTTTTTTTAAAGGCTAGGAGTGTGGCTCAGAGGTAAAATGCCTCTGGGTTCAATACCCTGTACCACACACACGAAAGAAAGAGAAGGAAGGAAGGAAGGAAGGAAGGAAGGAAGGAAGGAAGGAGGAAGGGAGGAAGGAGGGAGAAGAAGAAGAAGGAGGAGGAGGAGGAGGAGGAGGAGAGGAAGAAAGGAAGGAAGGAAGGAAACACGAAAGAAAGGGAAGGAAGGAAGTAAGGGAGGGG
>PVJS01036703.1:0-20312 GCA_004027185.1 Glis glis | reverse complement strand
CGGCCAGCCTCAGCGCGCATGCGCGTGCGATCAATCTCTCTCTCCTCTCTCCTCTCTCCCTCTCTCTCTCTCTCTCTCTCTCTCTCTCTACCTAGTGAGGCCCTCCGCAACTTCGTGAGACCCGGTTTCAAAAATAAAGCATAGAAAAAATAGGGCCGGGGGCGTGGCGCGGAGGTAGAATGCCCCTGCGTTCAATCCCCTGTACCGCAAAAAAAAAAAAAAAAAATAAGAACTTAAACGACGCAATCATATAAGTACTGTTGATATGCTTAATGGATAGCCCTCACTTGTATTCAATTTAGCCTACACTATATTTTGGGAATATTTTTGTCCTTCCAGACACTTATTAAAAGAGAAACATGAAAAATGATGTAGGACCCAGACATAAAGGTAGCAACTTCACAAAGAGGGATGAATCATTGCACATTCAACAATGGATCTCATCAAAATTGTTCTTAGCATCACATACTTTACATTCAATGGTCAATCTATGAACAAACTAGTGACTGAGCTATGGGTTCCCCATCTCATTTATCACCGCAGAACTCTATCTTTCGCATTTCAAGAAAATTACAGAAAATAAAACTGCAATAAAACCAAAAAGCTGGAAACAGAGATGACACCCATGACAACATTAAAACAAGGATACTGAAGATGTGCAGCCATCCGCTCAACTTGCAATTAATGCAGCACAAGAGTGATGTCTGATTGCTCCTGGTGCAATATCTGCCTGAACCTAAAACAGGACCCAATGGGAATGCACCACGCTTATGTGGACAAACGCACATTGAAACGGACTGTATGATTAATTTTAACGGATATCTGTATACACATATATGCATATGTATGTGTATATATATACATATATATATGCATATATATAAAACGTGTGTGTGTGTGTGTGTGTGTGTGTGTGTGTGTGTCCCTGTGGGCTCAATTTTAAATTCAGTGAAGATATGCAAATAAGTAACATTTCTCAATCTGAACGATGGTTGAAGTGAATTTGTGACTTTCTTCTGAGCCAATACAATGCAGTTCTCCTACAATGCTTTAAAGTACTTATTCCTGGCTGTAATAACAACTTTTCTTGATAATTCTACTAGGCAGACTTGTACTGAAACAGCTATTAGAATTAAAACTTCAGATTATATGCTTAAGTGTGCTTATGGATAAGGGGAAAATGGAGAGGTACAATCAAAGCGAAGAAGGTGATGTGTCATTAAAACTAAACTTTAATCATATAGAAATATCCTGTTAATACTTTAAAGCCTAAACTACTGTATTGTCTACACATATAATGGTCTTCAAAATGTGAGTGCGTGAGTCCCAGAAAATATGAGAAGAAACATTTTAGAATTTATAGTTAGAATTTACCGTGTGCTTTATAAACATACATTTATAATGTAGGAACATAACGACACTAACCCATACATACAGCAGGGAATGCTGATTATGTCACAGCATGGGGATCTTACCCAACTTCATCAAGTGGCCCGTATCTGACACTGTTCCCAACAGGCAGGTGGCAGAAAGACATAAATTTTCTTCCAAGAAAATCTCCTTAGGCGACAAGCTGTGGATATGAGATCACAACTCAATGGATATGTGCTCATCCCTGATTTGGCTTGATCCCCTGTTGGTGATTTTTGAAGACCTTATTTACAAATTTGTAGAACAGGACTAAATTCTAATCTTAGGGGTTGAAATTACATGTGAACATTTTCTTTCAGGAATATTAGGAGGTCTTCAAATGAGGAATAAAATAATGACAATGAAGAGGAAGTGAAACTTCTTGTCTGCTTATTCTTACGATGCCAGTAGGACGTATTGAAGAAAAGAAAGATGCTGGAATGATATATCTGGTTCCTATAAATATGAGTTCATTTTCATAAAGTATATGACTTAGAAATATACCTGTATGGCCAGGCGTGGTGGCGCACGCTTGTAATCCCAGTACTTGGGAGGCTGAGACTGGAGGATCCGGGTTTGCGGCCAGCCTCAGCTACTTAGTGAGACCCTCCACAACTTAGTATGACCCTGTTTCAAAATAAAGAATAAAAAATAGGTCTGGGAGTATAGTCTGAGGTAGAATGCCCTGGGTTCAATCCCTGGTACCACCAAAAAATAAAAAGATAAAGATAAAAAATAGGGCTGGGGGTGTAGCTAAGAGGTAGAATGCCCCTGGGTTCAATACCAAGTACAGCAAAAAAAAAAAAAAGAAATATACTTGTATATCTCATTTGAAACCATATATGAAGTGAAGTCTATACAAGGAGATAACAAAATTTAACACATATATAACATACATTTAGGAGATACATTACTGAAAATAATTTTTAAAAGTATACAAATTTCGTGGGGTTTACTTTTACCTTAAACCTTAAAAAATACTTTATTTTGAAAAGAACTTGCTGGACTTATTTATAGTAGGAGGAAAACATTGGAAAGAAAAAATTGGAGTATAATCTACCAATAAGACATCAATATTTTTTATATTTTCATTTCTTGGAAGATATGTGATTGATATACTTGTAAATACACTCCAATTGGAAGTCCAAGGTCATGTCTTTTTTTTTTTTGCGGTACCGGGGATTGAACGCAGGGGCATTCTACCTCCGCGTTACGCCCCCGGCCCTATTTTTTATGCTTTATTTTAAAACTGGGTCTCACGAGGTTGCGGAGGGCCTCACTAAGGAGAGAGAGAGACAGAGAGAGAGAGAGAGAGAGAGACAGAGGGAGAGAGAGAGAGATGAGGCTGGCTGCGAACTCGGATCCTCCGGTCTCCGCCTCCCAAAGTACTGGGATTACAAGCGTGCGCCACCACGCCCGGCAAGGTTATGTCTTATAATGTCTTTTTATCGGTTAGTTTGCATGTTTTTGAGTTTTGGGTCCCACACACCACCCCTTCAGGTGATCCCATGTCTATAGGCCATTCTCTTCTTCTTCGCACATGAATTAGTCCTGACATCTCCATCTGCTACCTCCACTGCCACTCATCACCTTCGGTTGAAAATCCACTGTGAGTCGTTTTTACTGATACCATGCAGTTCAGTGGGAAAAGCTTGCAAAACCCTTCGGAGGCAGCATGGCCCATTATTACTTCAATACATTCCCTGCTATCAAAACTGGATACGACTCTACCTTCTAATGTGTCTTTAGGCACAGATGAGCAGTGCCAAATCTGCTTCCCTACTCTCAAACCTACGTAGGACTCCTGGCACAAATACTTCCCTCCTTTCCTACTGGGTCAAGAATCAGGACTATCCCCACACTTTCATTTATTCTCTCAGTCAAGGTCCAATCAGAATATAGAGAAAACACAGTGATTTGAACAGGGAGCATTCAATACAAAGAATTATTAATAACAGAAATGGGATTACCTATAAAGGAGTAAAGAGAAGTCTGAAGACTTCTTGAGTCTGGAGAACACTCAAGAAAGAACCAACTTGGAAGAGCAGTCCTTCACAAACCTAGGATCCATGTCTTGTCGAACAAAGTGTGTTTGCGTCCTACTGTGTGATACAGAAATTTTTCTATGTGTCCTGGGGCAGAACTGGTCCAAAGTCACCAGGTAAGCTAGGAACAAGCCTTCTGGGTGTTAGAGAGGCTGGTGGAGACAGGGAATGTTTCTTTGGGATGTAAGTAGACAAGAAACTATGTGGTTGGGATTGGCAAGTAGGAAACAGTTCTGCTGGGAGGCTGAGGCTAAGGTGCCCCGACTGGGGTGGCTGTGAGCATCCTGAGAACATGCTGGCAGAGCCCTGCTGACAACAGATGGCGGGTCGTCTGCCAGGCCAAGCCCCATTGGTTAGTTGTCACTGCATTGCTGACTCCTACACATAGGAGCAGAACAGGAAAACCAGAGCACACAAGAACCAGAAGACATAACTTGTTCTCTCAGTAACAACAACAGAAGCATGGTTTTGGCTACACAGGACAAATATTTAAAAGGTTCAGCTTCTTTATGACAAGAGCCAGTAGAGCGAGGATTTCCACCTGAGAAGCAATAAATCATCAACTGACCTTGTTTTATTTGTTTTAGTTTTCTTCATGACTGTCCCTCCTCCCCTTCCCACAGAAAACTGTGAAGGTTCTCTTCTCTTCCCTCAATCTCCAGCAACTATATTTTCTACAGAGTGGAATATTATTTGATATGACCATATGTGAAATTACCAATGCCAACCTCAACATCGTATGGGAAAGGGGAGGGAGCAGGTAGGGAGCCGGGGAAGCTCACCAAATTCTGTGTGCATGTATGTCCCTATCACTGTGAACTACATTAAGATGTGAGACTACAGTTCACCAATAAATGTATATATTAAAAAATTCTATACCCAACCAAGCACCATTAGTGTAATGGTTAAAAGCTATGAACAGGTAAATTGTATCTCTGCCATATTTAGTCATAGGCCTGTGGGATGAAAATCTAAACTGTGTCTCAGTTTCCTCATCTGCAATTTGAGAAAAAATAATTCTGCCCACTTCCTAGTCCTGGTGTGTGGGTTAAATAAATTTGAGGCATTAGACCCTTGCCTGCAACATGGTATGCAGTAATTACTAGTTTGTGTTATTATTTTTCTTATTCCTCTTTTACTTTTCCCCAAATCTAACATAATTACTTATGCACTTGCAATACTTAATGAACTGTTGGATAAAATAATTACTATAGGTTTCCCCTCCCCTTCTGGAATCATAGATTTAAGGAACGAGAAAGAAGAACGGAATTGTTCTGCCTTTGGAAAATCCAATTCATTCCACATTAACCACTTTGTACTCTGTCTTCATTCTTCAGTACATTAACTCCCAGATAGTTTTGTGAACAGCCCAGTAGCCTCCCCAGCTTCATTTGGATTGGATTGGAAAGGCTTCGTCTAGCCGGAGACCACACATACCAACCACAAGATAAGCACAAGTCTCTTGCTCTGATTCTGAATGTTGGAGAGCATTGGTCATGAGGGTATGAAAAAGGTAAACAATTTCCAAATAATGCTAAAGGTTGTGGTTAAGTATCAGATGTTCCTGTGGAACACAATAGGGACAAAATATGATTTCTTATACGAGGGATCACTTCCTAGTTGATTCTGCTCATGTTTAGTTTCTCAGTTCTCTACCCCACTTTATATGTTGCCACGTGCATTTGGAGCATTCTACTTTTAATAAAAAATCATACTCCATTATAAATATTTCATCTTTTTTGTAACAACCTCATGCCCAGGCAAAAACTACTCTTCTGACTTTTAACACTGTAGATTAATTTTACTCACTTTCCAATTTTATACGAATAGAATTAATATATACTATTTTGTGTCTTGTTTCTTTTGCTCAGCTGTATATTTGGAGATCCATTCACGTTGTCCATTTTCACCGAAGTATATAACACACCACAGTTATATAAATACACTAAATTTATTTTTGTTGGGGACTTGGTTTTTCCCCCCATGTCAGCTAGACTATTTGTTGACATATACTTCAGTGAACACGTTTAAGCAATTTTGTGAGGTGTATATTTATGCTTTTAGTGTCACAAAATGTATTATATTCAGCTCTAATAAATACTGTATTTTGTCAAAGTGGTTGTAAAACTTTCTACTTCAGCAGCAGTGCGCGAAGCTTGCGAGTGTTCCGCCCGGTCTTCAACACTTGGTATCATCTACTTCTCATTTTATCACCCACTTTTCATTCCAAGACACCTTACATTTAAATTGGCATTCCCCTGATGAATAATGAAGATGCTCATGTGCTCTTTAATGACTTTCATACTTGTCCTTTGTCTACTTTTCTATGGGATTATATGAAGTTTGAATTCCATTTCTTCATAGGAATTCTTTATTTATTCTGCATATTTTCCAGATATGAAGGTTACAATATCCTCTCTCAGACTGCCCTTTGCCTTTTCACTCTCTTAACAGTGTCTTTGGATGAACAAAAGTTCTTAATTTTAGTGTAGTCCAATTTATCATTTTTTCCCCATTTGGAACAAGCAGTCTGTACATTGTCAAGAATGTTTTTTAACTATGTGAGGTGTTAAAGGTTTTTCTTTTATGCTCTACTCTGGGAAATTTAATGTTTTACAATTCCTATTTAGCTGTTAAACTTATCTGGAATACTTTTCATGCATGACTTCAGGTAAGAGTCAAGATTCAATTTTTTTATGGGTAGGCATGCAGCAGTTATTGAAAAGATCATTCTTTTAAATCTGTCATGGTGTCAATTTAGACAAAATCAAGACATTACATTTCCACAATTAGAAGGTGAGCTTGAAAAGGGAATGATGATATTTTATTACTTCTATTTTTCTGAGCCTATTATCAGTGTGAATAATTGCTGAAACTGGTCAGAGGAGGAATGGTTGTTTACTACACTAAATTGTTTATTCTTTTTGTAATAAACTTTTCTATCCTGACACCATATTTCCTTCTTCCGTTTGATTAAGTGGATTCTTTGAATTGCTCACATCACCATATAACTGAGAAATAATGTATTTCCTTCTTTAGCTGAGTTTTATAATTCTTTTTCCTTTCTCGGCACACATTAAACTACTCAAACATTGGTAACACATGCATATTCACAGAGCTTAGCACCTTGTAGTTACTTAAGAAGTATCTTTTGATTCTATGAAGGGAAAAATCCTCTTTTCAAAATAGTACACTCATAAAAAAGACAGAAAGATAGTATGTCAAAATAATCAAAAGTAGAGATAAGAGAAACATTCCTTAATTTTCCAAGACTCGTGCTAAATTATTTTATATCAAGCTCATATGTTTGTGTATGCATACAAGCATGAGTATTTGTATATAACCTTCTATGCAGTTCTTGCATATTTATTGAGTGTAGGCTTAAGAAAAATGTAAACATCATTACAATTTAGGGATATATTTTAATATGTTGACATAGAACAATAAACATCACTTTTTTCTGAATGATAACTCTGAACACTATATAGTAACCCTGTGGAATTTTTCCACCTTTCAAAACTTTTTTTTTTTTTTTTTGCGGTGCCGGGGATTGAACCCAGGGGCGTTCTACCTCCGCGCTATACCCCCGGCCCTATTTTTTATACTTTATTTTGAAACCGGGTCTCACGAAGTTACGGAGGGCCTCACTAAGTAGAGAGAGAGAGAGAGAGAGAGAGAGAGAGAGAGAAACAGGGAGAGAGAGAGAGAGCAGAGACTGGCTGCGAACCCGGGTCCTCCGGTCTCCGCCTCCCAAAGTACTGGGATTACAAGCGTGCACCACCACACCCGGCTCAAAACTTTTTTTAAGATAACATCTGAGGACAAAACTGTTTACCAAAATTTAAAAATATATCAGTCATGCATGTATTGAACAACACAATGGCTTCTATAAATATGTACAATTGTACATGAATCACAAATTTAAAAACTGAAAAATCATTTATTTCTCAAATCATTTATTCATTCATTCAAACACAGTGTTAAGAATGGAGGATAAAACTATAACCAGTGAATTTGAGGTGTTTCTGCTTCCATACATTACTCTTACATGAAAAGAAACCCCATTCAGGTTTCCCAGTGAGAGGTAGGAGGTAGGGCAGTCTTGAGGTCAGGGATGGTGGAAGGAGGCGTAATAAGCTGGGGTTTCCACAGCTTCAGGACAGAGGCCCTTCCTTTCCCTCTCAAACATAATTCCTTTGCTTTACTTCAAGTTGAGCCTATACTTACCTATGGTGAATGCATACACACAGAGAGAAAGTACATCTAGAGGTCTTTTTATTCAGCTCGTTGAATATGCATTGCCCAAACTCAGGTACCATATAGAATAAAATATAATAGACTTGATATATCGCCTTTCAGACTCAAGGTATCCCAAAGCACTTTACAGAGCAATGACTTAGATAATGTAGTGCAGTGATTGTGCTTGGCAAACTTGACTGTCATTACTAACGCCGCCATAGATCACACTCCAGCCTTGAACGTTATAACCTGTGTGAGTGAGAGAAGCAAAGTTAGCTAAAATTTTAAGAATTATACCCTGAAAGATGTTTTAAATGACTTCCCGTATTGTTATTTTTCCCAAGATGGATGTTTTCCTTAACAGACGATTAATCAAGTTTTTATTAATAATACATCCCGGGCATGTGTGCAGCAACTTTCATTAGATTATATATTAAAGTAAGAAAAGCATGATAATTAGAAAGTAGACTCCAGCTCAAGTTTTACGGATTTAAATCTGTTTGTGGAACAGAGTATTCCTGTGTCCCACAGATAGAACTGGAAGAAGTATGTTTGCTCCTTTTGTAGAGCAGACAGTATCAAGGACTGAAAAATATATGCTTATTATAATTTGCTGTATTGATATGTGTGATACACAGTTCTAAGAATTTCATTTACTTTATCCTCATAATAATCCTGTAAGATAGATATTATTGCCTTCATCTTGTAGGTAAAGAAACAGGTGCAAAGAGATTAGGGAACTCACTCAAGGTCACGTTCTTAACAAGCAAGAAAGTAGGTTTTAACCCCAGCTCTGTTTTGCTCTAAAGGGCATGATCCTTCTCCTACATCCAATAGTCCATGAATTATCAAGACAAGGAAGGAGCTGATTATGTTTTATTCAATCTTCAATTCGAAAGTAGTTTGAGAATAATGCAACTAGGTCAAGGCCAAGATTACACCTCAGCTATAGAAGAGAAAGCACAAATAATGATGATATTACAGTAAAAATAAAGCTACTTTTAAGATTCAAAAGTAATTTCAGATACTCCCAGTGTCTAGATACAGCCACTGGAACTACTTGTTATGGAAGCAAGCCTCTCCAAATGGATATAAATCAACGTGAGGCCGGAGGTGATGTCTAGTTGTTCTCTTGCATATAATTATCTGACTTTATAGCATTTGATCATGGAAATGACCTTAAAAGGTTAAATATTTATTTATTTTCTATTAAGTGTAAAATTCTAAGCTATGTACTATGCCCTTGCAAATATGAACTAAGTATATGGTTTTGAAAAGACTTATGTCATAGACTCTTTATACATACATTTCAAAATTCTCGTTAATCAATAACATAAAAGAACAAAGGAAAAAGTACCGAGAATACAAAGGAAGAACATCTCCCAGTAGAGAAGATGAACAATTAGAAAGCCTATTAGTTGAACAAGTGTCCAGGTACAGTGTGTACTAAAAACATGGTAGCTATGCCTCCTTCTCTCCCAAAACTCATCCTCTTCTTCTAACCCATGTGTTAAGAACACCATTATACACTCAGACACTTGTGCAAGAAATCCACACTTCCTTTTGACCCCCCTTTTTTCACGGCCCAGCCAACATGGAATTCTGCGGATTCTAGCTGTGATTGGGTGTGAATGGGGCCATTTTTGTAGATATAGTGGAGGAGCATAAAGCAATGTGTGGTTTCCTGGGAAGCTGGGTGGAGTGAATGCCCTTCTGAAATCTGAACCACGAATATGTGTTGTGGGAATCTTCTAACAATGGCTGCTGTATATTACAGGAGTTCCAGTATGAAGAAAAGGTAGAAAGTGTTCTAAGAGTTTCAAGCATTTGTGTGAATCAAGCTTCGCAAGTAAGGTTAGAAGTAGCTAAATGATTCTTACCTTAGTTCTCACCTGAAAGTTTAAATTCCTTACCTTATTTTATTAAGCCACTTAATAGCAACTGTTTATTCCTGTAGCATCATGTCTCCCATTCTTACCTTACCTGCGAAGTTCCATTCAAACAAATGCTTGAAACTGTTAGAACACATTCGACCTATTCTTTGTACTGGAAGTCCTGTAATATACAGTCGATATTGTTAGAAGATTCCCACATTGCTTTATGTACCTCTACTGTATCTATGATAATGGCCTTTTTCACACCCTTGTGACCAGTCTCTGGCTACCTCACTAGACTCTACACTTCACAAGAATAGTCTCTGCCATGGGGGAGCCGCAATCAATAACCTATTGCTGGTATAAATTCATAATCACTGTATTAATTTTTTTCTGTTGCTCAAAGATTGTCATTTATTTAGTTAGTTGAAATTGAGCAATGTGGAAATGAATTTGCCAATAGTGCTCACCAAATTTTTCAGTGGACCAAAGAGATGAGATGTTCACATTACCCACTCAACGCCCACCTTCTTCCCTAGAACATGAACCCACAAGCATATCATCGCAGATGGAAAGATGACTCCCCGGAAAATGCCCATGGCCTCGTCCCCAGGACCTGTGATTATTTACCTTATGTGGCATTCTCTTGTAAAAAGGAGGCAGCAAAGTCAGAAGCAGCAGTAAAAGATGTGAAGATGGAAGCAATAGGTTGGGATGATTCCTGGGAGGATTCCTGAGCAAAGGGATGCAAACTACCCCCAAAAGTTGAAGACAGGCAAGAAAGCAGATTCTCCCCTCGGAATCACAGAAGAAACCAGCCCTAGCTGGGCATGGTGACACACATCTGTAATCCCAGTACTTGGGAGACCGAAGCAGGAGGATCACAGGTTTGAGGCCAGCCTCAGCAACTTAGCAAGACCCTGCTACAAAATAAAAAATAAAAAGGGCTGGGGGTGTAGCTCAGAGGTAGAATGCCCCTGGGGGTTTGATCTTTAGTACAAAACAAAAAGTCATCCCTACTGATACCTTGAGTTTAGCCCAGTGAAACTGATTTAGGACTTCTGGACTCCAAAACTTTTTTCTTTTTTTCTTTTTTTTTTTGCGGCACCGGGGATTGAACGCAGGGTCGTTCTACCTCCGCGCTACACACCCCCGGCCCTATTTTTTTATACTTTATTTTGAAACCGGGTCTCACGAAGTTGCAGAGGGCCTCACTAAGGAGAGAGAGAGAGTGAGTCAGGGAGAGAGAGAGCAAGACAGGTGAGGCTGGCCGCGAACCCGGATCCTCCGGTCTCCACCTCCCAAAGTACTGGGATTACAAGCGTGCACCACCACGCCCGGCTCTGGACTCCAAAACTTTAAGAAAATTAATTTATGTCATTTGGACCCGCTTAATTTGTGATAATTTATTATAAAAACATACAAAACAAATGCCCATAGTGACTGTCAAGCCCTAGGAAATAAGTAATTAGATGAATAAAGAAAAAATAAAACTCTCAAGGTAGACATGACTAAAGGCATAACTGAAGAAACCAGGAAATGACAAAGTCAGTTTATAGGGCCCATAGTCACAGATCACTTACCCGTTGTTTTGGAAATGATGGTTAGAAATAATTTTTTAAAAAATTGCAGAAGGGGCAGAAGTACCTGATGAATTCAAAGGTAGAGCTAATGCAGTATTTCTCATAATTGAGCATGTACCAGAGACACCTGGCAGGTCAGGCCCCACTCCCGGATTTTTGATGCATGATGTATGTCTGGGATGGGCCTAGATGGTGTGCTTTCCCGGATTCTAGATGAATCATTTGGGTAGAGAGATAGCTGCTTTTGATTCTCCTTGTTCTCTTCATCAACTGATTTTAACAGCTGCTCTTTCTCATGTTTACCAACATCTTCTATGTGGTTTTGTCACTCTACTCATATCCCAAATAGTCCAAATATTCTAATTTTCTTTTTTTTTTTTTTTGTGGTACCAGGGATTGAACCCAGGGGCGTTTTACCTCTGAGCTACATCCCTGGCCCTATTTTTTATACTTTATTTTGAAACCGGGTCTCACAAAGTTGCAGAGGGCCTCACTAGGTAGAGAGAGAGAGAGAAAGAGAGACAGGGAGAAAGAGAGAGAGAGAGAGAGAGCTGAGGCTGGCCACGAACCCGGATCCTCCAGTCTCCGCCTCCCAAAGTACTGGGATTACAAGCGTGCGCCACCACACCCGGCTTCTAATTTTCAAATAAATGAGTTCCCCTTGACAGGTAACAGATTTGTGGTCATTTTAGGTTGAAAAAATATTTGAAATGGCATGGCATTCCTTAAAGAAAGTACTTTTAAAAAGAGATACATGAAGATGGATGTATGAAGCTAACAAAGATCCGAAAGTCTTCCATGTAACTTCTCAACTGTAGACAAATGACTATATTTGAAGAAATCAAGGAAAAACTTTAACAAAACAATGCCAAAAGAAAAAAGGTCAAAGTATATGCTCTAAGAAGACACAATGAAGTGTTTGTGATAGAAGACCATGATAATGGTTTCCTTTGAAGCAGGGCTGGGTAGATAATGGCTGGAAAGGGGCACTAGGGAAATTTTGGGGTACAAGGGTAATATTCTATTGATTGATTGCTTTGAATATAAATTCAGGTTATATACTTATGACTTGTATATTTTCTCTGCATGCATTTCATAACAACAAAATTTCTTATTAAAGACACCTGAAATAATTGTTTTCCATGTGTTTTCTAAGAGTGTGATGCTTAGGATTGGGTCTTTTTGTAGTTCCTTGGGAAAAAAAAAATCTCTCCATCGGTCAAGCATGTACTGGGATGTAACCATTTCCTAAGATCATGATTTGGAGAAATAGTTTTTAAAATGTAGAAATGCCTACTGCCTTCCTACATTTTGAACAGAACTTACTATGGTGTGTTTAACATTTTCAAGCAGACAAATCTTAAAAATGTCTCACGGAGGTGTACATGAGAAGAGTGAATTTATATGAGCCCTTTTTTAGGTTAAAGAGTTAAACATTCTCTCTGTTAATCCTTGAAGGTAAAATAGAATTATAGAGTGAAAAATAGAAGTGACTTTTTGGTAAGTTTTAAAAATCATTCCTCGTCTTATGAACTGCTAACTCACTGTTGTGTTTATGTTTGTATATTAGTTTGAGTTCATCCATTTGCTTCAACTGCTTATCATCTATTCCATGAGCATTGTGTCAGAGTAAGCTGAATTATAAAGAGGTGAAATAATTGGTTATTCAGTCAGTGATTCTACTGGATTAGAAACAAGACAGGTTGGTAATGATCCAGCCAAAGTGAATAAAACGAGAACAGGTAAGCACATATGGTACAACATCTGCTTTCAAACTTGGAAAATATCTTCTCTAATCCCTGAAGCTTTCTTGGCTTTTCTTCTTAATTCTCTTTCTTTGCAGAAAGCACTGTGAAAACACATCCTGATGATTTTTTACATTTATTATAATTTTTCCAAATATTAAATCACTACAATTTCCATTTCACAGTTTCTGATCCTATCACAAAGGCTTCTGAAAACCGAAGCAAATAGATTTAGAATAGTTAAACATAAGACTGAATCTGAATCTCAAAGAGAATCTTTCTCTTCTGTAAGTGGATTCAGTCTGTTTCGTTCTTTATCTTTTATGATAAAATGTATTTTTGTTTTCTTTAAAACTTGCTGATGTATTGTAGGGATGTTATACAAACAAGCGTATTCTATATTTTTCACTTGTATTATTCCTCATCTTCACTAAAGACAGCTGAATGCGCCCAGACATCATTATGAACACAGTGGTACTTTGAAAATACACTTTAATCTTTTCTTTCCTTTCCACGATGATTTTAATTTCCTGCCCTCTTAAAAGGCAGAATAAGATAAATTAACTTTAAACTTCATTTTTTGGATTCCTGATCACCCAGATTTTCTGGTAACTCAGAAACTTAGGTTGATCTATTAAAAAGTATTTTCCTGTTAGTTCAGTGAATAAAATAGGTCCTACTTGGATTCACTCTGTTGCATAAACACTTACTAATAATTTTTAAATCATCTACCAATAATATTTTGTTATACCAGCATCAGCATATGATCTTTCACAATGGCTGTAATACATTCCTGCAATAGTTACTCTACCTCTTAAGAGCATCTTCCAGCCAGAGAGCTTTCTTGACTGTCCTGCAGGCCATCAATTCCTTTGCACAGACTAGAAGCAAGGGTTGGGACTGGATCACCAAAGAGTCTGATGTCACAGAACTGCAAAGGTGGAGGCTGGCTCTGCATTCCATTCTCGGTCTTCTGATTCCTCAACCTGCATACCCCACATCCTTTGTTAACGTATCCATTTCCTAATGTGTATTAATTTTAACATCTGGATTTTTACTTGAATTAAATAAGGGTTAAAATAAAAATGCTAAATTCTATATGGAGTAAAATATACTACATTCATCTTTAGAATGAGTGTGATAACTATGCCCCCAGTAATAGCACGGGGCAAACATTGCCTATTAGAAAACTCTGCCAAAAACCATCTACGACGTTTGGGAATTGCTTTGGGGAGATTTATAGTCTTCTGGTGGATTTTTTTTCTAATGATTAAGATGCATTCGGAAGATGTACTAATTCTTTTAAGTCCTGGGGTTTACCATTAGAAAATCATCTTGTTAGAATTCCAAATGCAGATGATGTTTGGAGTGAAGTCATTTGCATTTTCTTGTCTCTCTGAAACAGAACAAGAATGATGTGTTAGTCTGTTTCAGTGTTCTTAGATGTTTCTATAGTTCTGCCTTCTTTTGTGTGGCCCCACACAAGAGCTAATATATTCATCAAAATACATTCCTAACATCTTTATGTTGAGTTAGTGTCTAAACTTTTGAATCATTTATATTTCTTTTCTACTGATAGTCATTTTTCTGCTGCATAATGCTTTTCACACTATAAAGGTTTTGTAACCACTGGTTTCCTTCTCCTTGTGCATGTAATTCATTCATTATGATCACAATTTATACTCAACAAGTGACCTTAGAATTCCTGAACGGGAATTTATGTTATTATTCTTAAAAGCCATTGTAGATAGTCAGCATCTGCTTCGCTATCATCCTCAGGTTATTTGAATCTGACCTATTGTCTTTAGACATGGATCTTCATGGGAAGTGTAGGCTCCCAGCATTGGAATAGCAGGGAAAGGAAGAGTCTATTCAGAGAGACGTACAATGTAAGAGAATCCGGTATTATTGTACCAGGTGATATAATGCCATTGTACTGCATTACACACACACACACACACACACACACACACACACACACAAATCAATGACTCCTCAAGTGCATTTATTAAAGAGAAAACAGGATGAAAAAGAGAAAGGAGGGGGTGCTGGAAATAATCAGCTCTATTCTCCTGGCAGCCAGGAGTCCTGCTAAGCAAACTCCTTAGGGAGACAGAATATCATTTTCCTGCCCGACCAGGACTAAAGCAAATGAAGACCAGAAAACGATGGCTTTCTTAGGAACTGCCACTTTTGTGGTCAGAAAGGTTTTAGGGCCTGATCTCACAGCCAGGAATACCCTATAGTAGAAGCACCATCTTTACATAGCGGCGGCTCGGTAGAATTCCCTTCCTGCGTGACCACAGCTTTGCTCATGATGGCTGTGTCCCGGTGCCACAAATCATGCAGCGGTGTGGAGAGGAGCGGTAGAGACTCTGAGCCTTTCTAGTGCCTAAAGCAACTCTTTCCTCAAGCATCTCTTTCTTGAGTGCCCTTAAAACAAACAATGTCTTCCCCAATGGGAACAGGATTGCTTAGAAAGCCAGAGTCAAATACGATTCAACTGTATCACAGTGTGTGTTTGTGTGTGTGTGTGTGTGTGTGTGTGTTTGTGTGTATGCTTGTTCCAGTTGAATTAGAAAAGGAATTCATTATAAAAAATTAAAACACCTGCCTGTCTAAAGAGGTGATCCACAGGCTACATTTTTCATTGGGTTCAGAAATTATATTACCTGAGCGCAGTAGGGCCCACAGTACATAAACTGGTCTATCTGGCCTCTTCTTCTCAAAAGGATCAATCTAGCTATTAAACAGGCAGGTATGTCTCTAAATCTTATAAAAGCTTCTAATTTGATTTTTACTTGACTCTGTAATCTAGCTAATTATTTAAACATGAATTTATTACTTACATAAATGTACCCAGTTGACAATTAAATAGCCCTGTCTGAGTGCAGTAATGTATGCTTATGCCCCCTGTCAGACCCTGAGGATCTTCTTCAAACATACAAATTACTTGGGTCTGCGTCCATTACTGGGTGATGAAGGTGGTAAGATGGATTCGTCACCACTGTCTAACTTTCTGAAACGCACAAATTTAAAGTGCTTCAGCCTTGTCTGTCTCTACTTTCAGAGTTCAGCTTTAAGGCCTTGTTCTACAATGAGAATCCTTTATTTTTCTCTCTGCATGGTCCATGACTACTCAGAGAAGTCTCCAGTACAGGCTGTAGCCATTTAGTAGTCCCAAGTTGCTGATGTGCTTCATTAACAATGGTCAGGAAAGGTTTTGACTCAACCTGAGATTGCCTGAAAGATGTCAGTGAGCTTACACTGCTCCCAATTCCTCGTCCTTACAGTCAAGATCAAAAATGAAAGAAAAGTATAACTGGACTAGAAAAACATAGACCACTACTTTTATCTGTGCTAACAACTTATCTGAATTTAACCAATGAAGTGAACTTCTAAAACTAATTTTCTTCCTCCTTTCTAGTCAAGTGAACACTATTGAGTATGTTCCAATAACTGATTCCTTCCTTACTTGTCCCTTAGCAGCTGCTGTCAGAATTGTCTCAGGACTCTGAGTCTCTTGGTAGGGAGATACCTTGGCCACCGACCACCTTTACACCACTTAGATATTTACCTGTAAGACCTGTTGTAGATGTTTCTGTGGAGGGAATGACTGACCGAAGTTATTTGGTTCATTTCCTATAAATGTTTTTTTTATATTAGTAGACATAATGATATCTCAAGTAAATCTGTTCTTAGGCATTTGATACTATACAATTACATTAAAATTAAAATTTAGATGATCTAAGCAACAACTTTTGACCAGTTTGTTTGCTTTAAAACCAAAGATATATGTGCAAAAAAATCTGTTATGTGTTCTAATTTTTACAGCCACTTTTTTTGTTATACAATTCAACTAAAAAGAAAAAAAGTCTTTATAGAAAGAATGATTAATAGCACTTTGTGTGTGTGTGTGTGTGTGTGTGTGTGTGTGTGTGTGTGGTATTGGGAATTGCACCCAGGGGCATTCTACCTCTGAGCTACACCCCCAGCCCTTTAGTATTTTTATTTTGAAACAGGGCCTCACTAGGTTGTTGATGATCTCTCTACATGGCTGAGGCTGTCCTCCAACCTGCAATCCTCCTGACTCAGCTTCCCAAGTACGGGGATTACAGGCATGCACCACCACACCCAGCTCGTTTTTTGTTTTTTAAAGAGCAATGTCATGCATTTTAAAAATGTACGTAGTTATGCAGGAATGAAACATAAGAGACAAGAAGAATAGTCATAGTAATAGTATGAATTGATTAGAATTATGCCCAATGTTTTTTCAGCATATATAAATAAATATAGGCATATAAGCATAATAGCAAATGCTTATTGCAAACAAGTAGTCATATTATACATCAATTTTTTCATATTTATGCAAAATGTTATTTGCTACAAGAGATACATAAGACAAGTTACCATTTATTTGTGTTCATATATGTGTGTGTATGTGTGTGTGCGTGTGCAAATAATGAACATTAAGAAGTTTTTATTTTAAATATCTTTTCTATTTACCGACCTGAGTAGTTATATCATTTATAGAGATAAATGTACTTTTAAGGAACTATACCAATACGATCTATGTATCATTTTTCTTTAATTTATTTTCATATGGCCTGACAAGGACCTTCCTTAGGATATAAAGACATGGGTAATACCAGCCCGGGAGTGCAAAGCTAGTTTGCACTGTAAAATTATAAAAAGAAAAATCAGTGTGATATATCTACATTTCATATGTTTAATAGAGTTGTTTTTTTTCTTCTTCTTCTGCTATTTCTTTTCCAATAAATGAAACTTTTTCAGTCCATTGGTGGGACAGAGAGGCAGAACCGGATCTTTGAAGCCCTCTATCGTCACCTCTATCATTATTCCTGCTCCAATGACAACACAGAGCACGCTGTCAAAGTCCGCCAGGTAATACCCTTATTGCAAGTGTCATTAGAAGATGTTTGCCATATCTGCTTTAACACCACAGACATTTTAAGTAGGTTATTCCATCACTTTGCCATTTTGATTATGACAACAAAATGACACCATATTGAAATGGATTTTGGAAAGAAAGGCTAACTGTCCAAGGAGGTCCATGCTCACTCTAATTAAAACTGGCTTAGATGGCATAACCTTCGTAATTCCGAATATGACTATGAAGGATATGCATGTTGAAAACCTTCCCTGCTCATTAGTGGTATTTCTGTCAGACACCACTACCTGCTCTTTTCTTAATGAATGCTAAGCCATCCCTTTCCAAGATTGCGCTGTTTCCCTGAACTGAAGGAACTGTCTTATTTCCTCCCAAGTTCGTCAGGAGTAAAATCGGGGAGTCACCTCTTTGACATTTCCCAACCTCTGTACTTATTTATCTCTTTGAGACCCTGTGCTCCAGAGATATCACTGTCTTAATTAAGAAGAAGGATGTGACCATGGTAAATTGACTGATTTCATTGATTAAGGACTAGCTGTACAAGTAACATTGATTTTAACAGTGGGTCTACATAAATGTAATTGTTCGAACATGGGGCTGCATAATTATGGTGATGTACGAGAATAGTTGGTTTGTCCTTTTCAACCTTCACTAACATTCTTTTGCATGATAATGTACCTTGTGCAATTAGCAGAAATCTTAAATGTTACAAAATGTCTTTCGTGAAGACATGAAGTAATAATTATATTTTAATTTAATTCAACAACATCAGGTAGCTTTTCTTTTTCTTCTCATTTTTCTTCTTTTTATACACATAGGATGATGTATATGGTAACACAAATTTGGATTTTGACCTTTTAACATCAATAAGCAGCCCATATAAAATATACAAATAATCCATTATTTATTTCAAGATGAATATACTACATATATTCTGACACTCAATAATATTTGATACTACATAAATATTTCAAATGGGATTTTCCATACCAGAGTTTCAATCTTAGGAATGTTTCTACAGTCTCTCTACATATTTATGAAAAAAGATGTCAAGGTCACTAAGTTTGTAGAAGATAGATGTTTGTTAAATTATTTATAGAAATATTTCCTTAATAGAGCAAACACATATAACTCACCATATAAAGAAAACAATATAATTATTTTTATGTACTATCATATAAGAAAGTTCTGCAAATATTTATACTGAGGCCTATATCTAATAGGAACTAAGTTTCCAAGTAGATGATATTAAACTATAGAAAGACAAGTGCTTTGATGTTTAATGCACTAAAGAAAAAGAAAACTTCTAATCTTGTACATATGAATTTGAAAAAAAAAGCAAACACACGGTAAGGGAGTCACAAATTCAACTAGAAACAAAAATCTTGGTTAGTGAGTCAGGAACATTGTGTTTTTGTCATAAAGCTGCTACTAATTAGTCCTATGACCTTTCGTAGCTGTGTACCATACATAATAAAAAGTAGGTCATAAAAGACTGTAAGAGCTTGGTCTTCACATGCCGTTTTTCTTTTATCCACTAGTAAGCCAACTAAATAAACAATTCTATAAACTACTGGGAAGAATACCAGGTGTCCAGGTTGGCTGAGTGAGTATGTTTGCTTCTTTCTCGATTGCTTGGTTTTAATGCCCAACATTTACAGCTTGAACCAGGATAGAAGGTTAAAGACTAAATTGAAAGCATCGCTGTCCTTCCCATCTGCCGTTAGCACCCAGGCTCTCTGTGAAATCACACAGATACCTCAGTGTAAACTGAGTTCTGTTCTGTTGCCTTAGGTATACAACACATACATAGAATGGAGACGATATTTTGGAATTGCCATCCAATTGTGTCCCCTTATCAATAAGACCATTTCGTTCATCTCCTCTATCATCAAAGCTAGGTTTAGCTCTTGCTTTCCCTTTTGCCACTTCAGAAGGAAAAAGATATACTCCTCCCCAATCCTACCCAATCAATCTCATCTAATACTTACAGGAAGTAGAACATGTGTCACCTTGTGGAATATGGAAAGAATGTAGGAGATGGAGGTATTTAAAACAAGCTCTCCGACATGAATATTCTCTCTCCCCTCAACAGGACCAGAATCCCTGTGTAACTTGACAGAGGGTAGTAGAAGCCGAACGAGAGCCGTCAGTCCCAGGGACCCTGGTTAGGATGCTGACGGGTGCTGTGCTTACCCGGGGAAGCTGCTCTGCAGTGAGAAGAAATGTAGCAGCATTTTAGAGAGAAACGGTGTTCTCACACTTCTCTGGATCCTGTGAGGGTGGGAAGAAAATCTCATGTGATGTGTCCAACCAGACAAGTCCCTGGATGGTCTCCGCCAGCCCAGCTCTCCCCACTCCTGCTCGTGGTTCTCCAAAGAGCAGTAGGATGTTCTGAGAATGCAATATCCTGAAATAAGAAGGAACTCTATGGAACAGCCAGGCTTTATCCTTATCCCCTCTAGAACAGGATGTCTTGCAACTCTTTTTTTTTTTTTTTTTTT
>PVJS01036702.1:0-20313 GCA_004027185.1 Glis glis | reverse complement strand
CAAAAAAAAAAAAAAAAAAAAAAAAGATTACCCTGGATAGTCCAGGTTGTCCCGATGTGTTCTTATAAGAGAACACATTATAATGTGATAACAGACACAGGGATGGGAGAGATGCACTCTGAGGATGGAGGATGGGACCTTTCAAGAATTCAGCCACACTGGAAAAGGCAAGGAAGTAGCTTCTTTCGTAGAGTTTCCAGAAGAAATGCCACCCTTGCTTATCATGCCCATTTTGGCTCATAAGACCCAATTTGGATTTCAGACTTTCACAACTAAAAGAAAACAAATCTGTGTTGTGTTCAGCTGTTTCTGATCATCTGTTACAGTAGCAATAGAAAAGAATCCAGCCAATGACTATTGCCAGCTGTGTGAAAAATTCTGAAGTATTTGCACATATATAATCATATATATATAATTATATTTCTCCAATTAGAGATATGTCCTACCTACTTTATATTGTTAGTGTGAATATATCATAACAAAATATATAGACTGCTTTAGAAAGTATAACACATTATATAAAATAAGTAACATTATCATTGTTATTATTATTATTTTTTTTTGAAATGCTGGGAATTGAACCCAGGGCCTCATGCATGCTAAACAAGCACTTTTCCACTGAGCCACATCCCTAGCCTTTCTTATTTTTATTTCTATTTTATTTTTTTGCACTGGGGATTGGATCCAGGGGTGTTCTACCTCCAAGCTACACCCCCACATTCTTGATGTTATAGACATAGAATTGCTTTATTACTAAGATGCTAATATACAGTTGGGGGTGCTTAGATCTTCCTTCTAAGAGAGAATTCACAGATATGTGCATTAGTTGGGGTTCCCTCCCACCAAGATTTGAGTAGAAGTAGTTTCTTTCAGAGGTGAGCCTAAGAAATTTGCAAGGAGTAGGAAGTAAGACAGAAAAGGAAAAGCAGCTAGTAAAGGGTTAGATTTGTTACCTAAGAATTTAATACTGTGGGAGCTGGGCATGGTGGCGCACGCTTGTAATCCCAGTACTTGGGAGGCGGAGACCAGAGGATCCGGGTTCGCGGCCAGCCTCAGCTGCTTAGTGATGCTCTCTGCAACTTCATGAGACCCAGTTTCAAAATAAAGGATAAAAAATAGGGCCGGGGGTGTAGCTTGGAGGTAGAACGCCCCTGGCTTCGATCCCTGGTACCACACACACACACACACACAAAAGAATTTAATACTCTAGGTGATTGAAGCTCAGTCCCTCTGTATCTATCTGAGAAATGAGTCGAGCACCGTGCTTCAAGTGACTTCTCCTGTCGAATCAGAGAACTGATGGCCTTTAAGGTAAATGTTATTTTGGTCCATCTTGTGTATGAGGAAACTGAGGCACAGAGAAATTACGTAATATATCGAGGACATACAACTGCTAAGTAGCAGAACCCACATTCAATCCAGGTAGTTTGGATGTAGAACCTGAACTCTTCTCCACTATGCCACGCCACCTTACTACAGTAAAAAAGAATCCAAAGGAAGCAGCACGAAGGGTTCGATAACTCAGGCTCTGGCCATGTGCCTGTCTTCTGAGTAAGCTCCCCAAGTAAACTTGACCTGCTACCTATGCCTATTCAAACCAAGGCGCTGTGAGAGAAATCTTAAAGACAAAACTTTAAACTTTATTTTTCTCAGTCATCTAAATATTGCAGTATTAATTGGAAAGTGCATTTAGCTGAGATAAGAATATTGAAATTCTGCCGGGCATGGTGGCACACGCTTGTAATCCCAGTACTTGGGAGGCTGAGACAGGAGGATCTGGGTTCGTGGCCAGCCTCAGCTACTTAGTGAGACCCTGTTTCAAAATAAAGAAAAAAGAAATAGGGCTGGGGGTGTAGCTCAGAGGTAGAATGCCCCTGGGTTCAATCCCCAGTACCGCAAAAAAATCGAAATTTTTATCATAATAAATATGTGAAATAGCCGGGTGTGGTGGTGCACACTTGTAATCCCAGTACTTGGGAGGCGGAGACCGGAGGATCCGGGTTCGTGGCCAGCCTCAGCTACTTAGTGAGGCCCTCCACAACTTAGTGAGACCCAGTTTCAAAATAAAGTATAAAAAAATAGGGCCAGGGGTGTAGCTCAGGGGTAAAATGCCCCTGAGTTCAATCCCCGGTACCGCAAAAAAAAAAAAAATATATATATATAATGTGAAATAGCCTCTATGATTTTTAATGCACTCTTATTGGTACATTGTAATCATACATCATAATGAAGTTCAGTGTGACAGGGACATACATGCACACAGCATCTGGTGAGCTTCCCCCACCCAGATCCCACCTCACACTCTCCCCTTCTCCATACATGATATTGGGATTGACATTGATAATTGCATATATACACATAGTATCAATTGAAGTGTTGCCTTTATCAAGTCTCCAATGCCTACTTGTATTTCACTTCTAGACATTTTATTACTACTGGTTCTAATTCATCTTGTCCTCTTTATTCTTATAGCAACATGATCAGAATAAAAAAAATAGAAATAACATTTATATACTATAATACAAAAAAGCATTTTTTAATAAATCATATAACCTAGCAGGCACAGTGGCTTATGCCTATAATCCCAGTACTTGGGAGGTTGAGACAGGATGATCACAAGATTGAGGCCAACAGTGCATGGTGACTTAGTGAGACCCTGTTTCAAAATAAAAAAATAAAAAATAGGACTGGGTGTGTAACTCAGAGGTAGAGTGCCCCTGGATTCAATCCACAGTACCACCAAAATAAATAAATATCATGTAACCTACATGGAAGAAAGGTAGGGAATTCCAAATTCAATGTTTCATATATATATTTTTTTTTTGCCATACCAGGGATTGGACCCAGGGGCGTTCTACCTCTGAGCTACACCCTCGGCCCTATTTTTTATTCTTTATTTTGAAACAGGCTCTCACTAAGTTGCAGAGGGCCTCACTAAGTAGCTGAGACTGGCCACGAACCCGGATCCTCCAGTCTCCACCTCCCAAGTACTGGGATTACAAGCATGCGCCACCACGCCCGGCTCAATGTTTCATATTTTTAGGTGAATGTTCATTAAAGCATTAGTTCATGTGATGAATATTTATTGAATTTCCACTACGTACCAGGCATTATTTAGGTGCCAGATTAGTAAAGAACAAGCCATACAAGAAACCTGCCTTATCCATCTGAAGAGGTAGGGTAGGTGATATAGATAATATACAACTCAATGAAAAGATAAACATTAAAAATAGAGTATATAGTGCCATAAAAAGAATTAAGCGAGGATGTTGAGTTGGTGTATTACTGGTGACACCTTAGAAATGATGGTTAGAAGAGATCACTCTGAAGGGTTGACAAGAAGCCTCAATTTGAAGCCGGGCGTGGTGGCGCACACTTGTAATCCCAGTACTTTGGAAGGCGGAGATCGGAGGATCCTGGTTTGCGGCCAGCCTCAGCTCTCTCGCTCTCTCTCTCCCTCTCTCTCTCTCTCTCTCTCTCTCCTTAGTGAGGCCCTCCGCAACTTCGTGAGACCCAGTTTCAAAATAAAGTATAAAAAATAGGGCCGGGGGCGTAGCGCAGAGGTAGAACACCCCTGGGTTCAATCCCCGGTACCGCAAAAAAAAAAAAAAAAAAAAAAAAAAAGAAGCCTCAATTTGAGTGACAAAGAGGACTGAGCTAAGCAGAGAAGAACCCAGAGTATGCTGGGAGTAGGTGGTGTGAGGGCCCCAAAGTGTGTGGCATGTTCTAGGGACGGAAAGAACACGAACTGGCTTCTGGGTGGGAGACAAAGAGGTCATGCAGAATCCGGTTCACATTGGGCTTTATAAGCATGAAAGGATTTGGATTTCTTTCACTGTGTGATGGGAAGCCACACTGCAGTAGGGGTATTTATTTATTTATTTATTTATGGTGCTGGGAATTGCACCCAGGAGCATTCTACCTCTGAGCTACACCTACAGCCCTATTTTATTTTGAAACAGGGTCTTACCAAGTTGCTGACAGCCTCACTAAGTTGCTGAGGCTGGCTTCAAACTCACAATCCTCCTGTCTCAGCCTCCCAATATTGGGATTACAGGCGCACACGCCTCCACGCCTGGCTTGGGGGTTAGCTTTTTCAATGATGCACATTGTAAAAGCTCACTCAGCTGGGATGTGGAGAATGGATTTTCAGGTAAGGAGTAGGTTTAGCTGCATGCGCCAGGAAACTCAACAACAGTAGCTTACATAAGATAGTTTCCTTTTTCCTACATAACACAACATTCAGAGAGAGACAGTCTGAACTACTATAGCGATGCTGCAATTTCTTTGGTCTTTTCCGTCGTGGTCAATATTAACCCAAGATATCTGGCCTTTTAAAAATCTAAGCAGAAAGAAAAAGGAGGGCCAAAGAATAGAAAGAGCCTCTGCCAGCTGACTCATGCCTCCTTTAAGAAGTTTATTCAAAAATCTCACCTAAAAATTCTACTTACAATTCAAGGGTCTGTACTGTGTATATTACCAATGCTAGATTCAGAAAGACTAGTTTTGATTTTTGAGATAGACAGATTGATTTCTCATAAGAATTGTGGTTAGTTGCAGTTATGGTCAGATGTATTATGTCCTCTGAGGAGCTCAGGATTGATATCATTAAGTCATGAGGGCTGTAATCTGATCAGTAGATCAGAACCCAGGCAGGTAGGGTATAGCTGGAGAAGGTGGGTCCCTGGGGGTGTGGCCTTGGGGATTGTATGTGGTCCTTGATCCCCTTGCTTGCTCTCTCTTGTTTCCCAGCCCCCATGATGTAAGAACAGAACCCATGCTCTCCCTCTCTCTGCTTCTGACCGCCACGATGTGAGAGCAGAGTTTGGCACGCTCTTTCTCTCTGCTTCCTGCTGGCATGCCCTGAGCTTCAGACCCCAGCCTCACATGGACTAAACCGAGAACCTCCAAAAAAACTTGTGAGCAAATAAATCTTTCTTCCTCCAAGTTGTGTGGTCAGTTGTTTTGGATTGTAGCAGTAAAAGTGTTGACCTAGACAGTTGCTCATCCCTTTAAACTTCTGTTTTCTTATGTATAAGACAATAATAATAACAAAAAGAATAATGATGATTAGTCCATTATGGTGACTTTTAAAGTTTAAATGAGATGATGTAAGAACACTTAGCACAACACACGGGATGCGAGAAGTAATTAGTAAATGCTGTTTATTAGAAGGTAAGCTTCATGAAGGTAACAATCAAGACTGCCTCGTTCAGGTTCTCAATAAGTATTTGCTGGGAATGTTGAATAAATAAACGCAAGAGGTAAGTCTCATGAAGCTTAGAGGACATGACTGTGGTTTGCACCACAACAGGTAGAGTGTATACATTTGTGTTAAAAATAAATATGTGAGGGGAGGAACACCAACAGAGTGCTTTACAAACATGTAATTAACTGAGCCCAGATTAAGCTCACATTGCATTCTCTGGATTTTTGGAAGAAAACTCATTGCTGGTAATGTTGTACTTGGAGGGTGGCCAAGATGCAAAAATATAAATTTGCTTCAAATGATGTTCTGTGAAGGCAGGATAATGCTGGAGAAAAAAAAAAACATTTAACTCTTAAAACTCAAGGGGTTTGACTTAGTTTAAAAGCAAAAAATAAAACCTCTGTACAATTTTAGATTTTGTTTCACTTTAGGGGAATAATTTTTCATCAATTTAGGAAAAAATAACTTATGATCAACTAACAATACTAGTCCTTTTTAAGTTGTGAACTTCATTCCAAAGAGGTCATTTTTAAAAGAACTACCAATAATTCTTTAATTATCAGTCATTTTCATGAAATCTTTGATTTTTTTCTTTTGAATAACTACACAGGGAAGGGTGCTAGCCATCTGCTAATTTTTCTTCACCTACATCTAAATTTAAAGCTCTATTACTTTATAGTTTCCCTCTTTAAAAAAGTTTTATGTCATTACAAATTTATTCTACAAAAGAAAATGATAGCAAATGAACCATTTTGAGATAATTAACTTTCTTTTTTTTTTTGCGGTACTGGGGATTGAACCCAGGGGCTTTCTACCTCCGCACTACACCCCCGGCCCTATTTTTTTATGCTTTATTTTGAAACCGGGTCTCACAAAGTTACAGAGGGCCTCACTGGGTAGAGAGAGAGAGAGAGAGAGACAGGGAGAGAGAGAGAGAGAGAGAGAGAGAGCGAGCGAGCTGAGGCGGGCCACGAACCCGGATCCTCCGGTCTCCACCTCCCAAAATACTGGGATTACAAGTGTGCGCCACCACACCCGGCTTGAGATAATTAACTTTCTAAAGCCCAAGTACTACATATATGCTTCTGAAGTAAAGAAGATGTAAGCATGACTCTTTTTAGGAGAAGCCAGAAAGTAGGTCAAATTAATTTAGATACTATTTGATGACCATGCAAATGAATTTAGGTCATATGAATAATTAAGATACTATTTGATGACCACAGGGAACCACTGAAGGATTTTGAGAGGGGCAAAATATGTTCAATTTTTTAAGTTAGAAATAGAATTCTGCCTGCAGGTTGCAGATGGATTGAGGTAGAGAAAAGCATAGTTCTAATTTAGGGAATCTGCAGTATAGATACTTGTGAGTGAATTAGTTCAAGTTTTATATTAAAAGTAGATTCAATAGGCTGGGCGTGGTGGTGCATGCCTGTAATCCCAGTACTCAGGAAGCTGAGACAGGAGGTTCTCAGATTCGAGGAGAGCCTCAGCAAGTAGTGAGACTCTTAACAACATAGGAAGAGACCCTGTTTCCAAATAAAAATAAAATATGACTGGGGGTGTAGCTTGGAGGTAGAATGCCCCTGGGTTCAATCCCCAGTGCCACAAAAAAAAAAAAGTAGAATCAACAGTACTGAATAGGAATTAGATAAGAAGATGTAAAGAGGCAGAAACAAATGAGGGTACTAGTTATCAACAGAAGACAGTTGCATTAACCTGAATAATGATGAAGATGAAAGTCAGTTTGGAGAGAAATATGATGAGTAAGTTTTGGACATGCAAAGATGCAAAGCATCCACGGATGTCTGATTAGAAGTTGAAGCCAGGCGTGGTGGCGCACGCTTGTAATCCCAGTACTTTGGGAGGCAGAGACCGGAGGATCCGGGTTCGCGGCCAGCCTCAGCTCTCTCTCTCTCTCTCTCTCTCTCTCCCCTTAGTGAGGCCCTCCGCAACTTCGTGAGACCCGGTTTCAAAATAAAGTATAAAAAATAGGGCCGGGGGCGTAGCGCGGAGGTAGAATGTCCCTGGGTTCAATCCCCGGTACCGCAAAAAAAAAAAAATTAGAAGTTGAATATACAATGATTATTAGAATAAGTTGAAAAGAGTACAGAAAGCCAAGTTAGTGGAGTACAAAGAAGCTTCATATTTACAGGGCAAAGTGGCCGCCATATGGCAGAGGTGTTGGAAGGACTGACCAGAGCAATATGTAGGCACTTAGAAGAGTAGGACACAGCCAGGCGTGGTGGCGCACGCTTGTAATCCCAGTACTTGGGAGGCGGAGATCGGAGGATCCTGGTTCACGGCCAGCCTCAGCTACTTAATGAGGCCCTCCGCAACTTAGCAAGACCCTGGTTCAAAATAAAGAATAAAAAATAGGGCTGGGGGTGTAGCGCGGAGGTAGAATGCCCCTGGGTTCAATCCCCGGTACCGCAAAAAAAAAAAAAAAAGAAAAAAAGAAGAGCAGGGAACATACAGGAAACCAGAGGGAGTTTCATTCCCAAGTATCCCGTGTAAGACTAAAGAGTCAGGCTCCGTCCAGATTTCACAAAGGAAGATCTGGTGTGTTAGCTATCCCAGAGCCTGGGCTTTATCTTGCAATTAGTGGGAAACCACTGAAAGCTTTTTAATGGAGAGTGGTATGATGCCACCGCCCCGTGGCAGCTATAATGGATGGCATGCCAGGAGTCTGGCTGGGAAGAGGGGTACTAATTAGGAAGCTCTTGCAATCACTTGGCGAGAGATAATGAGAGTATTTACTGAGATAGCCACAAGTGGCAAAGGCTGTTAGGCAACGAGTGGAGATATATTTAGAATTAGTTGGCTAAGAGAGGGCAGAAAGAAAGTGAGGGGGTCAGAAATTGTCCCTAGTATTCTTATGTGGGAGATTGGAGAAATAAAACTTAGCATTACCAATTGTGAAAATGGAAGAAGAAAGGAAAAAAAAGAGACTTAGAAGATAGGGCCCAATAATTAGGACGAAACGTGAAGAGTAGAGTGAAGTGACATTAAGAGTACATGGAGAATACAGAGAGCTGCAGGAAGTGGACAGTAGTGCTGAATGCTTTTAGCTGTCAAGCAAGTTAAGAACCAAAAATCTGACCTCTGATTTAACGACCAAAAAGACAGTGTCTGCGTGAAAGCAGCTTCAGTGGGGTGGCATCGACAGAAACCAGACCGCTGTGGAGGAAGACGAAGGAAGTGGTGACAGTCCGGACACCTTCAGAACGCTTAGAAAATAATAAAGGAAGGAGACAGACAGACAAAGAGAACAAAATGCGAGTAGAAAATTTTTCCTCGACTAAAGGGATTATATATACACGCACACATATATATTCACATATAGCCTACCTAATAGTCACACATATATGTGTGATCATGTGTATATGTAGACACATATATATATGTGACCTATCACCCCTCATCAAAATATATATACTAATCTTTATTTTCCTATAAATTTAATTCAATGTTTTCATATACAATGTGAACAATTTTAAACTGAGTGGAAGATTAAGAATATTAAGTACTATCCTTTAATGTGTTAGTGAATACTTTTTAATACAAGCCGATCATAAAAGTAGTGATAATAAATACAAAGAATACTTGTATGACTGTTCTACCTTTTAGGATACTTCAGTTAAACACTGTTTTCTCAATTAAAAAATTAAAGAATAAAATACTGCTTAAAAAGAGGAAGTCATCCCCCACTGCTTATATTTTCCATATGTTATTTATTTTTTAGCCATAGGATAATTATTTCCAGACTGCCACTTAACCTCTGAAAGCCTCTGGAATGTTTACTCTACATGGGCTTTGTCTTATTGTTGTGGTGCTAAGTATTTATTTAGAGGAGGATATTGTATGCCAGGGGTTAACATTCATGGAACACAAAGTCCTCTCATCAAGAAAAAGAAATCTGCAAGAGCTTCATGGCCTAATAAAACAAAACAAAAAAAAATCCTCTTGTTTAAAAACAGAGAATATCAGCTATGCTAGAATGAAAAGCGTTCTTCCAGTGTTATATCCTTAACCATCTCTCAGATGCTTGCTTTATTCATTAATTTATTTATGACATGTACTTACGTCGTGTCTGTGTTTACTATGTGTTAGGCACTGTTTCGATCCTAGGGGAAACATAAAAAAAGTTTAAATTCTCATATCTTTGTAGCCTTCAGGGTTTCTAAAGTAGAAATCAGATTCCTAACTCTAAATCCTGCATAGATGCCCTTTCTACCCAACTCAAGCTCAGACACCCACATTATGCTGCTCCCATCCCTCTCAGGTGCTGACATATTGCACTAAATATGATGCCCTTTCCCATATGGACACTGTCTAAGAAAAATAGTTTATGTCAAATCAGGTTGAAGGATTTCCTCAGCTGGTGCACAGCAGGAATGTTTGGAAGACCAGGTAGCTCCCGTCATGGAGCAAGACAGGAGTTTTATAGGGTGAGAAGAGGAGAGTTGTATGTGCACTGTGTACCTGGGCTGTATGTCTAGCCCAGTAGAAGTCGCCTTCGTCTTCAACTGCTGCAAAACTTTCAGGTGAAATGATTGGAGATTACGCTTGTTTCATGCCTCTGTCCTGTGATAGGTCGTTGGTTCAGTTGCCTCCTGACCACAGTCACAACAGTTTTTTCAAGAGCCATGTTTGCAGACTGTGTTTTTTCAAGATTTTGGCGGCAGCAGGGTGGGCTAACAAAAAAACAGCAGAGGAGGGATAGAAGAAGAGAGAAGAAAAGCAGCAAACTGGGCAAGGGTTGAAACAAAAGGAACGAGGGTCTCTTTCAATCCCTTTACTAGCTGTCTTCATCCTGGGCAGCTCTGACTCCTCCTACATGGAGCTTCTTTGGAGACGTGTCTGTACCCTGACAGATCCAATCACCGTGAGCCGGCTCCCTAACTGCCCTGCCCACCTTTGGCATTGACATTAGGCTGAAGTTTTTCTGAAAGGGAAGAGAAGGAAAGGGAGAGAAAAAGAAAGGAACAAAAGGAAAAAATAAGGAGGAAGACGAGAGGATGCTCAATCTCTTCTTTTACACTTTCATACTGTTGAAATGTCTCTCCCATCTGTAAAACTTCAGGGCTGCCCCTAAGCTTTCACAATAGTTATTTGTTAAGATTAAAGACTAGGCAGTCTAGTTCACTCTTTTTCACTTACTACATGTGTTACCTTGAGGAAAATAATCTTTCAACCTCATCATCAGTGAAACACACTTTGTGTGTGTGTGTGTGTGTGTGTGTGTGTGTGTAATAGCAAGAAAAAATGATGCAATTGATAGAAATTTAGATCTAATTGGCTTACTCAGAAAACATATTGAGTTTGAGCATAGGGAAGAGAAGCTAATGTCAGGAAGTATGGGATCGAAGGACCAGGTCATCCTTGGGGCTTTATCGTGTTTCTGTTACTTTTCATGTGTTGGCTGCATTCTCTTCCACTGCGGCTGGGCTCTCTCCATGGGAAAGGGAACAGGGCACAGATTCTATCAGATGCAGCAAGGAAAAAACCTGGGGCCAACAGAGATTGTGTTCCAACCTGAGCCATTTGCTGATTCCCAAGTCAATCACAGTGACCAAGAGTACAAGACATCATGTCTAAATTATACACCCTTTCTGTGGTCAGAATCAGGAGGTCAGTTCTAGACACTTACCAACCCAACCCAGACAATGGTCACTACCCACTGCATATAGTTACCATAAGGATTAACTGTGGTTATCAAAATTCAGCCAGTACAAGCTGGGCATGGTGGTGCACGCTTGTAATCCCAGTACTTTGGGAGGCGGAGACTGGAGGATCCGGGTTCACGGCCAGCCTCAGCTCTCTCTCTCTCTCTCTCTCCCTGTCTCTCTCTCTACTTAGTGAGGCCCTCTGCAACTTCGTGAGACCCGGTTTCAAAATAAAATATAAAAAAATAGGGCTGGGGGTGTAGCGCGGAGGTAGAACGCCCCTGGGCTCAATCCCCGGTACTGCAAAAAAAAAAAAAAATTCAGCCAGTATATGTGTAAACTGACAACTGGACCAATAGGAAACAATCTAAAAACAACACTATCCCTTTCCCCATTGTCCTTAAAACTCCTTTTGCAGTAATTTTTTCTGTTTTCTCTGTACCTAGATTAAATTTAGGTACGTTGGACAGTTTTTTCTGATTAATTTTAATCATGAGAAAAATCTCATTTAATAATGAAAACGTGTAAGATAGTATGTAACTCCAAACTTAATGCATGTCCAAAGATTGATTCTAGTCTCCATTTCCTGAAGATATACAGATGTCCTTTTTTTTCTTTTGCTCAAATTTTGTCTTCTCGCCCACTAGCTAGCCATGATTTCTAATCTCTGAATGTTACCCAGAAGGGCAAGAAAATTCAGGTTAAAAAAAGGGTAGCGGAGTGGCGGGTTCTGCTGCAACATGGCTTGTCATGTCACTAGGGAATGTGTAATCCAGTCTCATAGACTTGCAAGATGTCAAAACTGACTTTGCCACAATTTTTTATTGCACATCCTTGGATATTTCTCTATAACAATGTCCAGGTGCACACCTGTAATCCCAGTATTTGGGAAGCTGAGACAGGAGGATCACAGGTCCAAGGCCAGCCTCAGCAACTTAGTGGGCCCTCAGCAACGTAGTGAGACCCTGTTTCAAATTAAAAATAAAAAGGGCTGGAGGTGTAGCTTGGAGGTAGAATGCCCCTGGGATCAATCCCCAGAACCACACACACATACACACACACACACACACAAAAAAAAAAAGAAGAAAACACTTCCAATAATTGGTTCAGGGAATTTTTTCCTCTGGCTAGTCATCTTCAAGTTTGCTCCTGTTCTTCAGTTCTTCTAGTAATTCTTCTGATGAAATACTCAACTCCTCCAAGAACCCTTCTAGAATGAGGTCCCTTTCAAGAGGGTCCACATTGCCTGTTTCTTGTTTGGCTTTTATCTGTTGTATGAGAAGAGCAAACTTTAGGAAGGTTATAAACATGACTTTTGTACAAGTATACAGTGAACATATGTAAAAGATTTATTTCACTTATTAATAAGAGAACCAGGATGGTAAAGCCAGTTCAAAGAGTATTTGACAAACTGTTTATAAGTACTGAAGAAAATATTAGAGAATATGTGGTAGATTAGATACAAAACTAATGCCCTGAAAATCAATAAAACGATAACCTTTGGGGTTGTCTATTATGGTAGGCAGAAATAATGTAATTCTCTACTGGACAAGAATCTGCAGTTTAATTTCATAGACTTTTGACACTAATGAGAAACACCCTCTCAAGATAATTAAATAATGCTCCAGCTTGCAACAGTGAAAGGGCTTCTAGTCCTCCTTTGGCGTTTAGTCCAAATTTTGTGAAAATTTTCTTCAATCTGTTTATATGGCTGTCATCCCAAATGCACAATTTCCTCACATCGCAGCTCTCTGTTCTGCTGCCTCAGAAAAATCTAGCCAGTCTCTGCACCCTCACCAACAGGAGCACTTATGCTGAAATCTTAGACCCTTCTCAAATGGTCTCAGGCAGAAAAAACCAGGACCAGATGTTCTTGAGGATAAATTCCACCTTCAATTCTGTACCCCGAGAGCCTCTGTGTCCGTTCACTAAAGTACCTGGTATTCAATAAGTGCCCCCTAAATGCTATGATCTGAGTTTTACTACTACTGTTACTGCTGTTTTTACCACCCAAAGGGTAAAAGTTTCAGATTTCTCTGGTTGCCATACATGACCATTTATGATCTAATCAGAAATGCCCTTTTCTAACTCATCATCAGTATTTTTTTCCTACCGCTCCTGTCCCTTGCGCTCCTGCCACACCAAAGCAGCATTTGACACAGGCATGATGGTAAAGGGCGTGTAGTTTGTGGTCAGGCAGAACTGAATCTGAATCAACTCTGCAAAGTATCACTTGGGACCTTGGGCAAATGACTGAAACCTTGAGGTTTCAGTTTTCTTGTATATAAAATAAGGATACTATGAACTTCTTCATAGTCTATTATGAGATAAAAAGAAATAATGTATTTGAAATACTTAGTATACAGTATATGCTCCACCAAGGATGGCTATCATTTTTATGGTTCTGAATTCATATCTTCTTTTATACCTTCCTCCCATCATACATACTGCTAGATTTGGAAACTATTGTTAAATCTTCTCCAAATTCGTAGTGATTCATTATAGATATCTTGATTCCTTTGATATTTCCTTTGATGTGCATAAAGTAGCAGTTTATGCATTTTTTACAGGAGCTAATATATCACTATATAAAAGTATTCACATACTATTCTCACTTTGCAAATCCGTACGGCAAGGAATGGAAATGTTAACCAAGCTGCTTGAAATAAATGATTCAATACGTTAGTAAATACCATGGAGCCCAACTGACTAATTTTACCCTTCTCATAACTGATAAATGAAGCCAGTAGTAGATGTAGGAATGAGATTTAAGATCACTGTAAATAGGCCATCTGTATTCCTTGTTATGTTTAACACAGCTTAACTCCATGTTTTTTTTTTGTTTTTTTCATTTCTATTGATCATTTATAGTATATGTTAATGATACAGTTGTTTAAAAATAGACATTCAATTTCTAGTCCCAGTTCTGGTTGTATGATTTGGGGAAAGTTACTCTCTGGGTTTCCCACATGTACAGATAAGACCACTTTGGTTGAATTAACCCAGTGCTTCCCAGGACACATCTGACCACGTTACCTATTACCGTCAAAGCACATATTAACATTGTGTAGATCTTGCTTTTGGAAAATGCATTGTGCCCCAAAGCATTATAATATGTCAAACTAATGAATTACCTTTCATGATGCAAAAGCGAGAAGTAAAACTATTGGAATAAAATTAAAGATGACTATGGTCTTTTGACATTATATTTGTACCCCTAAATTATCCAAAGAGAATCAGTTGACAATCTTACTCTAATTAAATGAAGGAATACCTGAAAGATGAATATATAAAACCCAATAACTTAGCTTTTGATTTTAACTGTTTAGAAGGTATGACAGATATATGCCATTTACAATAGCATTACAAATATCAAAATATTGAGAAATTTACATAATAAAAATGAGTTCTGGCAGAGGGTAGGACTCAATGTGAAGATTCAGATTCTAAATATATTAAGTCATTACAAATTCGTAGTTTAATGTCATTTCTATCAGAGTTCAGGTAATTTTCTTAGGTGAAATTTTGATGAAAGAAAATCATCATTACTACTTACTAAATTACCTTGATGTGCCAGGCACCTTAAGCATCTTGGTTATATTAGCACACTCAACCCTAATAATAACCCCTTGAGGAAATACTATTATTATGACCTTCTTAAAGATAAGGAGGTAAGGCTTGGCAATTTTGCAATTGGTTCTAGAATTCACACAATTAATAATTGGGGCTTCCAAGACTTAAACCCAACAATCTGACTTTTCCTCAGATTGAACCTCACTTCACCTAGAATTGTAAACACGAGAAAGTATCAAAAAATGGGTTTATGTCACATACCACACATATCAAGTCCAGACAGAGTAAGAATTCAAAGAAAAAATAAACACAATAAAACCTACAAAAATGGAACTACTGCCATCCCTTGTTTAGGTAGGACTCCCTAATTCTGAATGTAATAAATGAGTACAACAAGCATTAGTAGTGTTTGCCATTTGCCACACATCATGATGCTAAGGTGTGATGTGTACAAGAGTAAGGATCAGACTATCAGTCCTTGCTACAATGGCATAGACATTAACCCAGACAGACATTAAGCCAATTTTTACTTACTACAGCTGGGTTACTCTGGAGACTGTTCACCAAGATACTTGATGTAGCTGTCAGGATCAGGGAAAGTGTCCCTGAGGAAAAGCCATGGGAGCTGAGACAGGAAGATGTGCAGGAGGCAGCCAGCTTGGAGTAGGCAGGAAGAGGTGAAGGCAGGGGGAAAATTGCAAAAGAGGGGACATCAGGGCAAAGGCTATGTATTCACTGGAATTCGGCCTCTTACAAGCTACAGAAAGGGTGAATAGGCTACTGCCTATAATGGGGAGAGCCAGATAAACTGTGTCAGAGTTGAATTACTGAGTATATAAAAATGTAAAATGTTTGCACTTTAAAATAACATGATAAACTATGTATAACAAACTGATGGATTATTTTTCATAATACTATTAGTTATAAAAAGTACATATACAGTAAAAACTATACAAACAATGTACCCAACTCTGTAGATACATGGATCAAGGAAATGAGCCAACAATTCATCAAAGAAAAATGACACAGAATTAATGAATATGGAAAATGTTTAATCACTAAAAAGTCAATGGATGGATATATCAAATTTACAATGATTTTGCATATATTGCATGGTGCAGTTAAAAGTCATCCAGAATCAGTACTCTACTAGTGAGACGGATCATCCTTTTAGAAAGCATTTTGAGACGCCAGGCATGGTGGCGCATGCTTGTAATCCCAGTACTTGGGAGGCGGAGACCGGAGGATCCGGTTCGCGGCCAGCCTCAGCTACTTAGTGAGGCCCTCTGCAACTTCGTGAGACCCGGTTTCAAAATAAAGTGTAAAAAATAGGGTAAAGATTTTTATAAGAAGATGCTCATTGTCACATCGTCTCTCAAATGAGAAACAATCTGAGTGTATAACAAGGAATAAAATTATAAATATATACAATAATATTATTCAGCCTTTAAAAATTATAGATTATCAGTAATGCAGAAAATAGTTATTTATGCATATATTTATAATGCTCAAAAAATGAACAATTCAAAATTGTATAAAAATCAAATAAAAAGCAAGTTTATATTTTTTAAAAAACTGGAAGGAAATATGTCAAAATAGCAAATGGAACCATGCCCATGGGTAGAAAAATAGAAGACTTTAGCCGGGCGTGGTGGCGCACACTTGTAATCCCAGTACTTTGGGAGGCGGAGACCGGAGGATCCGGGTTCGTGGCCAGCCTCAGCTCGTGCACGCGTGCGCGTGCACACGCGCGCTCTCTCTCTCTCTCTCCCTCTCTCCGTCTCTCTCTCTCTCTCTCTCTCTCTCTCTCTCTCTACTTAGTGAGGCCCTCCACAACTTCGTGAGACCTGGTCTCAAAATAAAGTATAAAAAATAGGGCCGGGGGCGTATCGCAGAGGTAGAACGCCCCTGCGTTCAATCCCCGGTACCGCAAAAAAAAAGAAGACTTTAAAATACTTTTTTCTTTGTATTATTTTTATTTTCTAAATTCCTTCTAGAAAATTAGATTTTTAGCTTCTAAAAATATTTTAATGTATATTTTCATATGTAATTAAATATATGATATTTATTCCTTTTTATTTATACAAATATTACTAGCTCTGGAATGAATAAGTTAACAAACACTGGACATTTACTAGATACAAAATACCGTGCTGGGTAACAAAGATAAAACAGTCTCATCTACTATATAGAGTTGCCTGCCTGCCTGCCTGCCTGCCTTTCTTCCTCCTCCTCTTTCTGTCTCCTTCTTGTGTACTGGGGATTGAACTCAGGATCATTCTACCTCTGAACTTCACCAGCAACCCTATTTTATTTTTAGTTTTAATAGGGTCTTGCTAAGTTGCTGAGGGTCTTGCTAAGTTTCTGAGGCTGACCTCCACCTGTGATCCTCCTATCTCAGCCTCTCAAGTACTGGGATTACAGGCAAGTGCCACCACGCCTGGTTATGGGGCTCATTCTTAGTAAGCAAATTAAACGTGCAAACAATCTCAATGCTTGTTCATGATGGCACTACTATGCAAAAGTTCAGTAATCTTTTAGAGGGAGAGCAATAATTATGGTCAGGGAAGGCCTCATAGGGGAGGTGACATTTGAGTAGAATTTTTAGAAATGAATGTGATTTTGCCAGTTTCCAACTGATAGAAATATGTAATCTGATTATTTCTGGCTTACATAAATACCATATGTGAAATGTATAATTCTTATATAAGATCAAAGAGCACAATTCTCTTTTATGTCCTGAAACATCCAGATTTCATTTGTTGTGATCAGTGACCCACACTGCCTTTGGGCAGAAGCGAGTCAAATATGCTATCTATCTTGGCAGTGCTGACAATGCTCTTCACGTATTTCTTGATAAAAAAAATAGTATCTAATCTTCAGCATAAGTAAATAAATAAACAGATATAAAAGAGTATCTGACGGATGAAGCTGCAACAAGAAGAGTTTTCTGGGGAGAGGCACCTCATTTTACAGCCGTGCAGCCTGGTATGAGAGAGATACTGTGGTTCAGGCGTCAAGAGCAGGGCAGAGGATGGGTCCAGGAGCAGAGATTTCTATGAAGCTCCTGAGCGTTCGGCCATTGGCCAGGTTCAGAAGGAAAGTCATGGTATTGCTGTGTCTTTTATCGCCAGCCCAATGAGTAAGCCTAGACGGGACCTATGAGCATTTATTTCCTTGGCCCTGAAAAAAATTTATTAGATGCATTAGTGTCTTGAACCTTAAATATTTACTGTTTAGGATTGAATTTTTTTATATTATGACTTCATAGATGATTTCTTGACTAGACTGGAAGCTTCTTGAAGGTGAGACTAAAACTTTTAAGACTTCTTTCCTTTTAAATCCTCCAGTCTCTCCTTTGCTATGCAAAGTAACACTTAGCTGATGTGCAGAGAAGGATCCCTGAATGAAAAAGGTTTCCCTTCCTGGGTCATATGGAAATCTGTTCTTGACCTAGAGGCCTGTCTCAAAGACAGTGTTCTTTATAATAAATCCCTGTGCTGTGCATGAAAGCATGTCTTCCCTTAGATGTCTTTTCAAGGGCGTATTGCTCATTGGTAATATTTCTTGCTGTCCTGACTAGGCTATTTTGTTCACTTAACAGACTAAGTTTTTGCATGTTTCTATACCTATGTTTGAGCTTATAATGTATGAAGAATCCACAGAGAGCTAGAGTTTTCCTGACAAAGAGTTGAGAACCAATGTTCAAGAACTGTGATTGACTAGTTTATGAAAGTTCCTATCTAATTAATACCTTTTCACCTCAGCTGGGACACATTTTTGAAGTAACAAAGACAGTGAAGAGATACATATAAACCGTAGTATATCCGTCATATAGCTATGTTAAATTTAACAAGGCAAGAGTGCACTCCAATATTTTATACCAACTTATTCTGAAACCAAGCATACTGCACTTCTGTATGAATAGATTTGTTGACAGGTCCAACAATGACTTTCATTGTTTATAGAAATTTCTAATAAAGGAAAGCTCATCAAATCAAATTTCTAATAAGAGAAGTCTTCAAACGGTACACATTCCTCTGATTAGTAGCTTTACAAACACTTGAAAAACACGCCCAAGGGATTTGAAGTGAAATAATAATTTCAAAGTGTCATACTGATGACAGTTTAAATCCTACTATATTTCTTAGTCCTTTCTCTCTCCCTCTCCCTGTCTCTCCTTCTCTGCTTCTCTGTCCCCTCCCACCCTCTTTACTTTCTCTTAGTTGGAGGATATTTAAATATTGCCATCTCCCATTAAACTCCCAACACCTCTAATGGTTTTTCTCAGTTGTTGACTTTACTTCCTTCACGGAAACACCCACCACTACTTCTACCCATTCACCTGGGTCTGCACCTGTATATCCTGCCTTCCTTCATATTCCTATGAATGTACTGTCTGTGTTTCAATATAATATGAAACCTACAGTGCAGAAGGTCCTGGTCTTTCCCTCATCCCAAGTATATCACTCCACTATTATCCAATGTTTCTCTGCATCATCGATTTTCCTACCTCTTCTGCATTGTAACCATCAGACTAAAAGATTTCAAACCTTTCTCTCTCTTTTTTTTTTTTTTTTGCAGCATGGGGATGGAACCCAGGGGCATTCTACCTCCGAGCTACACCCCCAGCCCTATTTATTTTATTCCTTATTTTGAAACAGATTCTCACTAAGTTGCGGAGGGCCTCACTAAGTAGCTGAGGCTGGCTGCAAACCTGGATCCTCCGGTCTCAGCCTCCCAAGTACTGAGATTACAAGTGTGCGCCACCACGCCCGGCTCCTTTATCTTAAAAAAGAAAAATCCCTCCTTTAACCTCATATTGTCCTTTTTTGTGAAAGTTCACAATATTTATTTATTTGTTTATTTTATTTTTATTGGTGCATTGTAATCATACATCTTGATGGGTTTCAGGGTGGTAGAAGTATACATGCACACATCAGTCAATTAGCCCTCCCCCAATTCCCACCCCCATTCCCTCCCCCTTCCCTCTTTCTCATGTTCAGCATAGTAGTTGACTTTGATATATTTGTGTATGTACATCCTGAGCATTAGGAGGTTTCCCTCTTCCCCCCTCCCATCTCCCTCAGTTAGGTTGCCTTCTTTACTCATCTGAGGTTTTCTCCATTTTTGTCTGAAGTCCCTCCTATGCCCTATTCTCCCTAGCTTCCATATATTAGGGAGAGCATCTGACCTTTCACTTTTTGTGACTGACTAATCTCACTAAGAATAATGTTCTCTAATTCTATTTCTTTGCAAATGATGTAATTTTGTTCTTCTTTATGGCTGAGTAAAATTCCATTGTATCCATATCCCATAGTTTTGTAATCCATTCATCCATTGATGGGCATCTTGGCTGGTTCCAGAGTTTGGCAATTGTGAATTGTGCAGCTATAAACATAGATACACATGCATTAGTCTGGTAGTTTGGTTTCCATTTTTTGGGTAGATGCCTAGAAGTAGTATTGCTGGGTCATATGGTAGGTTCATTCCCATTCTTCTGAGGATCCTCCACACTGTTTTCCAAAGTGATTGCACTAATTTGCAATCCTACCAACAGTGTATTAGAGTTCCTACTTCTCTACATCCTTGCCAGCATTTGTTGTTGCTTGTGTTTTTAATGATTGTCATTCTAATTGGGGTTAGGTGAAATCTCAGGGTAGTTTTGATTTGCATCTCTTTGATTGCTAATGATGTTGAACATTTTTTCATACATTTATTGGCCATTTGTATTTCTTCTTTTGTGAAGTGCCTATTTAGTTCACTTGCCCATTTTTTATTGGGTTGTTTGTGTTTTTTTTATATACTTTATTTTGAAACCGGGTCTCACGAAGTTGTGGAGGGCCTCACTAGGTAGAGAGAGAG
>PVJS01036701.1:0-20313 GCA_004027185.1 Glis glis | reverse complement strand
CCTCCTCCTCCTCTTTCTGTTCTCCTCATGTTACTGGGAATTGAACCCAGGGTTGTTCTACCTCTGAGCTATACCCACCAGCCCTTTTTATTTTTTTATTTTGAAACAAAGTCTTGCTAAATGGCCACACACTAACCTTAAACCTTCAATCCTCCTGTCTCAGCCTCCCATCTCTCTTCGTTTCTATATCATTCTTTTAGTGTTTGAAAAGCCCTGCAAGTACCTGGTGATCTGGTAGTGCCACAAGCTTCCACTGCCTGTGCTGTGTCTAGCATGATGGCACCAAATTTTGTAGGCCAATGAGAAAATGACAGAGGAATTCTTCAGGAGTACAGTGATGGGCTTATGATGAGCAAGGGCCAGTTGGTGTGTTGAACAAGTGAAGACTTGACAGCTTCCGCTGGGATGGCAGAAGAGGGCTAAGAGAATCGAGGCCTTGCAGGGCACACAATGGCACGGGTGTGCCAAACTCAAAGGATGCCGTGCACGGTGGCCTTGACACCATGGCCATATTCCATGCAAAAATTTAATATTAGCCATTTAAAATGGCATCATCTGACACATAAACTTAATAGTTAGGATTTTGTGGTGTTGTTTGTACTTCATATATTGATTGTTGGGGTTTGTAAATCACAGGAGAGCTGTAAACCTAAGACTCTTTAACTCTGGTTTTATATTTGCACATTTTTAGGTGATGAGGCAAAAAGAAACATAATTTACATCACCCCTCGCAGAATGGCCGTGATGGAGAATCCACAAAAATGTTTTCTTCTGATTGAAGGAGGAGCATGCCATGGAAAGTTCAGAAACACTGGTATCTGCAGGGAGTGCAAAGGGGTTCAAGAGTATAAAAATAAGCCAGGCATGGTGGTGCTTGCAATCCCAGTACTTGGGAGACTGAGACAGGAGGATCACAGATTTGTGGCCAGCCTCAGCTACTTAGTAAGGCCCACCGCAACTTAGTGAGACCCTGTTTCAAAATAAAGAATAAAATAGGTCTGGGGGTGTAGTTTGGAGGTAGAATGCCCCTGGATTCAATCCCCAGTACTGCAAAAAAAAGTATAAAAATAAAGAGAGAGAGAGAGAGAGAGAGAGAGAGAGAGAGAGAGAGAAAGAAGGGACAGGAGAGTGCAGGACTCCCTGTTGCCGCTGTTTCTGCAGAAGAACTTAAGCTTGAGAAAATAAGATTGACCCCAAGTGGGGGCCGAGGAACAGCTTCAGCCTCATGCTGCTGGAGATGTCCAGCAACACTCAGAAGACTCAGCCACTCTTCAAAAAGAAGGATGGGCAGGAGATGTACAACCCCTGTGTTATATCCACTGAGGTGAGACATGGGGGTCTGACTTACCTGGTCAAGAAGGTGTAGATGTACCTATTTAGGTTTGTGCAATACAGGCTTGCTTTGATTCTTTATAAACAACTCCTCTGCCTCCAATGCTAAAGAAAAAAAAAAACCCTTCAGGTGATGCCCAACTCCATCCCAGATAGACCATCTTGAAGCCACTGATGGGTGAATGAGCCAGGTTACCACAACACTGGTAGACATTGGCTCCTTAAGGGCTCCCGTGGGAGACCAAACTGATCTGCGTATTGCTAGGCAACCCGGTTCTGCAATTCCATCAGTTTTTTTCAATAACTGAAGAGTCAGAAGGGACAGTCAGTTAAGGAAAACTCAACCTCTTGGTTTTTCAGATGTACAAAATGAGGTCCCCAAAAGTAAGTTACTTGAGATCATCAGGCATGCATGATGGAGCAAAGACTAGGACCCAGGAGCCTGACTTTTCACTCAATACTCTTTCCATATCAACTTCATTCCAATTTTACTTAATGTTTATACTTTAGAAAATATCCATTATAGCTGGGCGTGGTGGCGCATGCTTGTAATCCCAGTACTTGGGAGGCTGAGACCAGAGGATCCGGGTTCGCGGCCAGCCTCAGCTACTTAGTGAGGCCCTCTACAACTTAGTGAGACCCTGTTTCAAAATAAAGAATAAAAAATAGGGCTGAAGGTGTAGCTTGGAGGTAGAAGCCCCTAGGTTCAATCCCCAGTAATGCAAAACACACACACACACACACACACACACACACACACACACACATATCCATTCTATCTTAGAAGCATGACCTCAATGTGTAGTCACTTTGAAGTATTTTTGAGATACATATATTAGAGCACATACTTTTGGATACAGATATTCTTAGTCCCCTTTGAAATAATTTATAACAGGATAGAATAGAAACATTGCTGGTTTGGGAAGCAGAACACCTATTTGAGGTTCCAGACTTGCCACTCACTCATGATTAAATCCCTTGTCTTCTCTGAGCCTCCATTTCCTAATCTGTAAAATGGGAATGACAACACTTGTCTTGACTTCCTCATCAGACTAATATGAAGATGAATTGAGACAATTTCCATGAAAGGACTTTGTGTTGACAAATTGTACAGCCTTTGAAGACATCCTCATGAAAGACACCAATTAAATCATCAGAGCGCAGGGTAATCCAGCGACTGAGGAGCGGGGATTGCCTGAGCTCAAATCCACTGACACAGTGGTTCCACGGGCTTAATCTCTTCTGTAGTGTCTCTCTTATAGGGATTTTGTAATAACTTGATGATTTAATTCCTATAAACTGCTTGGCACATTCTAAGTGCTCGATACATGTTAGCGATCATCATTCTGCAGTCTCCCAGGTGGTGGTGTCTTTACTGTCATAGATGTCTTATTCATTGTTGTATTTGTGTTATGCTTTATAGGTCAGCAAACTTCAGTGCCTCTAGAAACTAGGTGGAAACTCCACACCTCTCCTGGGAATCCTTCCATTCTTAGCACTGGAATAGGACTGGCAGAGCTGCCTGCCAGGGTCAAATTGGCAACTAAACCCACCTGCCACCCCCTTTCCCCAGTCCAAGCTAACATCAGCAGGCGCCTTGCCCACATGAGAGGGACCAGTTTTTGCGCTGACCCGGCTGTGGCTGTTGTCTGGAAGTCAGCAGGGGCCCCTGGCCAAGCCACCCCTGGCGGAGATCCTGGCAGAGCACACAAGTCAAACAGGATCAGGTGGGGCATGACTTGGCTCAGAGAAACCACTGGCACTGGCTCATGACAGGTGGGAACAGGGAGTGCCCCAGTGATTCAAAGGGTGGCAGCTTTCCCTCTGAGCAGCTGCCAAAAATGCCTCCCAGGCACCTGGCTAAGAGGAGGTGAGTGCAAGGGGTGTCTGGAAGGCTGGCCCCTGTTGGACCACACAGCTGCACTCACACCTCTGAGCCTTTGCATAAGCGCTTCCCTTTGCTTGGGATGTCTTCATCCACCTACCTGCCGGGCAAAACCCTACTCCTAGCTCATCCCAGTTGTCTTGCCTAATACACAAACTGAGCTTAGCCAGGTACCCCATCCATTGTACTCATGCGCACCATCTTATATATTGATGCCCTCCACCCACTGTAGCACATTATAGCTGGGTGCCAGTGTATGGGCAAGACACAGATCCTAGAGAATCCCAAGCAACAGGATTTCCTCTCACTCTGCCGACAGACCTCTATCATTCTGAGTTGCTATTCGAGTAGCTAAACCTGTATCTTGTGGGTCAGCCAACGGTGGCCCACCACCTGTTTTTTTTACAAATAAAGTTTTATTGGAACTCAACCATACCCATTCCTTTTTTTGCATTTTCTACAGCTGCTTTCTACCTACAATGGCAGGTTACAATAGAGACCGTGTGCCTCACAAAGCCCATGATGGTTTCTATTAGTACATTTACAGCAAATGTTTACCAGCCCCTCCTGTATCCTATTAATTCATATGTATAATGAAATATTAATGATGTTTATCTCAGGCCATTTTACTCTCTCCTTATGTTTCCTTGTGTTTTCCAAACTTATTGCAATAAATATATTTTACATTTATCATCTCAAAAATCTCAACAGATGCTAATTTAAAATATAAAAGTTCTGTTCCTGACCCATTATTGTTGTTTTGATTGCTCTGTCCTTCTCCAAATATCTTTGCATCAGTTGGGGTGAATGTCCTCCAAATTCCACCCTATTTGAATCTATGAGAGCCATACTTTTATTGTCCTTCTTTTGCCTGCCAGTAACATTTGAACCACTCACCAGCTCACATAGAAGTACTGGATTTGGTGGGATGCTTTTGGTTGCCTGCAACTAAAACTCAACTTACAGGGGATAATATTGGCTATTGTTATTTGACCAAAGATAGCACCAACATCAGAAGTAGCTTGATATAGGGCGTAAACAATATTACCAAGACTATCGTTTTCCAGAACTCTTGACTCTGCTCATCTATCATAATCTGTTTTATCTTTAAATATGTGCCCTGAACTTGAGTCAGCTAGGCTGCTGGAGCACTGTGTCCTTCTAGCTAATAATCTGTAAGTGTGTCCACATATCGGATTTCATAGATGATTCTGACTGGGTAAAGTTTATGCCTGAACCAATCATTGTGTCCAGGAGAAGGGAGTAATTAGATTGGTCAGATAAGGAGGCTCAAGATCAACAATACAATGTATTTGTCTCATGAAAGAGCAGTTTTACTATGTAAAAAAAGGATGAAAGGGGGCACAGGAGATAAAAATAAAAACAATGGATGCTCACTCCAGGCAACTTGGGGTTCTCTTGTGTAGTGTTGATGGCTTCTAGGTATGAGATGTAACATCTATTTGAAAGCTTACTGTGTATCCGTTTTCTGGTTTGGATTCCACTAGGTTATTGTTTCATTTACTATACCAAGCTCAGCTACCCAGGTGAATTTTGAATAATTCTTTTTTTGTTTGTTTTTTGCTTTTTTTCATTTTAGTCAAGGCTATGGTTTACAGAGTTTAAATGTCTGTTTGAAAACCAAAATATAGTTGGCCATCAGCTTTCTCCAACTAGTATCACGCAGCAGTAGAGGAGTTAAAAAATGTGGATTTGAGGAGCTGATCTTCTCCTTCTTGGGCAATCATAATCAAATTCCTTTGTGTCTTTGAGACTCAGTTTACTCTTCCTAAGATGAGGGTGATAAGACTGATGGTCTCTTAGGATTTTTTTGAGGAGTGAGTCTCTCTTGCCAGGTGATTCCATTCTGGGCTCTCAGCTATGTGGGTGCAAATGTGCCCCTGCCTATTTGGCTCTCAAGCTATTGGCAGCCAGCAGAGCAACATTTGAAGGGAGAAAATTTGTTGATGACATAGCATTCAGAGGTGAAGAGGCAGAGCAGCCACTGGCTTCAGATCCATTACATTATCAGGTTAGATCTTTGCTGCTGCCCATAGAGACTGATGCTTTAGGTAAGTGCTTGGAATCCATCATTTTCTGTAGATTTTGAAAGGGTTCCCTGGAGGAAGTCCATCATTTTGTTAAATTGCTGCTTCAGTTGTTACCCACATTTGAAGATGGTAGATGGGGTTTCCCTCTTCTTTCTTTCTTTTTTAAAATTAGTCAGGCGTAGTGGTGTACATGAGGACAGCTTCAGCAATGTACTGAGACTCTCAGCCACCTAGAGAGATCTGGTTTTAAAACAAAACAAAAAAATTAAAAGGGCTGGGGATATATCTTGAAGGTAGAATGCCCCTGGGTTCAATCCCCAGTACCACAGAAGTAAATAATAAATGAAATAAAAATGATGTTTGTTCATCTTGGTCTAATCACTTAGGGGCCAGAGAAGAACCTTGGGAATTCTAAAGGACTGTCCTGTTCCTGAAGCACAATACTCCTAGGGGTGTCAATCTGTCCATGCCTCAACTCTCTGCTCTGTAAAGTTGGAATCATCGTCTTGAGTAATTTATTGGGTTTAGAAACTGACATTTGACCATCAAGAGACTAGGAGATGAGCCAGAACTTTCAAACAATATGGTATTTATCAATAAGGTGCTACAGTTAGGATGAAGGCAAATAGGCCCATGGAACTTCATGGGATACTTATTGTGTGGACACTGTGAAAGGCCATGCGTATTTATGCATTTCAGTAAGTGTTGTGGGCCACACAGAGAGGACCAAATCTCTCTGAAGAGGAATCTCCATACTGATTTCCAATTTATATTAATTGGCTGTACCAATTTATATTCACACCAATGGTGTGTAAGAATTCTCCAGCACTTGCTACCTTTTGTCTCTGCTCTACTTTCTACTTTCTGCTTGACCTCACGGTTCTTTCTCACCCACAGCTTCTATCTCCTGCTGTCTGCTTACTGGCCTCTCTCATGGCTTCTTAACTTCTCTCAAATGCTAGTTCTCCCAACTACTCTCTTTCTATGTGGCTCAAATTCAAATCTTCCTAGAAGAACTTGCCTATAAAATGGGTGCCTTTGCCTCAGGCATAAAGCCCAGTGCAATCATAGGTAGCCGGGAGGTGGGATCTTAGGATAAGCGATAAAGAAGAGGATGTATGTAACACTCAGGCATTTTAAGGCCTCATGCCACGTCTAGTACTCAAATATATTTATTTAATCTCCACTTTGTATCACAAAAAGTTGAGGTTGTTATATTGGTAATGCCACTGTGGCATAGAAGGTGACCTGTACCACGTGAGGGGGACTAAAATGTTCTGTGGACATTCAGAGACAAAGTTGATTTCAACTGGTCATTCAGAAATGTGTCATGATCGAAATGAAAATAAACCTGAGCACTGAAGTTTGGATAGAATGTTGATAGGAAGGCAGGAAGAGAGCCGGGCGTGGTGGTGCATGCCTGTAATCCTTGCACTTGGGAGGCCAAGACAGGAGGGTTGCAGGTTTGAGGTCAGCCTCAGCAAGTTAGTGAGATCCGCAACAACTTAATGAGACCCTGTTTCTAAATAATAATAAAAAAATTAAAAAGGGCTAGGGTGTAGCTCAGAGGTAGAATGCTCCTGAGTTCAATCCCCAGCACCAAAAAAAAAAAAAAAGAAAAGAAAAAGAAAAAGAAAAGGAAGGAAGGAAGGTAGGAAGGAAGTTAGGAAGTTAGGAAGGAAGGTAGGAAGGTAGGAAGTTAGGAAGGAAGTTGGAAGGAAGGAAGGAAGGAAGGAAGGAGGGAAGAAAGGAAGGAAGGAAGGAAGGAGGGAAAGAAGGAAGGAGGGAGGGAGGGAGGGAAAGAAGGAAGGAAGGAAGAAAGGAAGGAAGGAAGGAAGGAAGGAAGGAAGGAAGGAAGGAAGGAAGGAAGGGGTTAGGCATTGCAGGCAGGGAAAACAGTGTAAGGAAGCACGGGCATGGGACGCGCTGGGGGAATTGGTGACTCATGTCACCTGGGTGGGTCAGAGACTTCCATGGGGAGGGAGAAGGGGAGCTAAGTTTGAACAATGTAAGTTCCAAGCTAAAGAGTCTGAACTTCACATACTGGGCTGGCATTGGAGTTGTCATTAAAGAAAGATTTCCAATCTGGGCAGTAAAGGGACTGGTCCTGTTTTTAGGGAGTCTTCTGAGAGCTGAACATGGAATGAGCCGGGGAAGGAACGGTGGAAGACAGGGAGGTTATTATTGTCACCCGAGGGTGTGTCCGTGAAAACAAGACAAGACAATGGATGTGAACTACCTGTCAGAGGCAGATAAGAGCTGATGGCTTCTGAGAGTTCACAATGTGCAACCTGGTACTAGGGGCTTTTTTCCCAGTATTTAATTTAATTAAAAATGATAATATTATTTTTAATATGCTTTTATTGGTGCATTATAGTTTCACATCATAATGTCAATCATGTTGACAGTGACATACATTCACACAGCACTTGGTGGGCTTCCTAAGGTATGTATTATTAGTCTTATTTTATAGATAATAAAACCAAGACTCAGATCAATGCAGTGACCTGTTAAAAGTCACATGTTTAGTTGGTGATAGAGCTGGACTTAACTACCCAGGTCTCAGGGCCTCCAAAGCCATGCTCATTTGACCCTTCTGGACTGCCTCCCGAAAGGGCTGGTGACTGACTTAATGAAGGGCGCAAGAAAAAAAGCTTGAAGCTATCAGGAGTGGGCGGGAGAGAGTACGGTAGTGATGTGGACAGACATGAGGAAAGAAACAAAGAAATCCCTTTTTCTTGGGAGTTGGGAAGGAAATTTGGGAAGATCAGTAAAGTTATGAGCTTGTTTTGGCCTTCCCTCAAAGCAAAAGGATGAATGAGCCTGAGCAGCAGTAGAAATTAGAGGCCACGAAGAGGCCAGGAGAGTCCGTATTCCAAACGTGCGCCAATGTTTCTCCATCTGTTCCCTGCATTTGGGCCGGCACAAGAGACTAACACGAGTGACCTACCGGTTGGTTTGACAACTCTGTTTCCTGGGCTCCTGCTGCATTGCCCTACAACCCCAACTTATCTTCCACACCTGCCCACTGGTATTAGACAGTGTCACACCTGAGCCTAGTCTACCCCTCTGCTAGAGGACAGCCCTGCCTACAGTTGCAGTGCGAGGTGGCTGCCATGTTTCGTATCACGTGACCCCACCCACTTGGCCACAGCTGTTTGGAGACAAGCCAGACCCTGGTTGACCAGTAACCTATGCCCCACCTGCTGGATGATTAATGCTGAACAATGAACTTCTTTTCCAAAGAGAGCCCTTAGTTCTCCACACAAATAAACATCTGGTAGACCTGTGTGTCTAATTCTCTAGACAACCACTGACAAAACAGGCAGTGTTTCCAGGATAGGGCTGAGTCCTCATGAGCCCTTCTTGTCGCTCTGTCTTGCAGATCCAGCGCAGCACCTGACACATCAGAGGCAATCAGTAAATACATATGGATGAAGGCGTGGACGCAGCTCTGGCTCCAACGAGGACATATACTTGTATAGAGTTGTTTGTACTTTTAATGTGCTTCTAAATAATTTATTTTATTCTATAGAAAACAGTTATGTCCACATCTGTCTCCACTAAAAATTATTATAAATACTAATAATGTCCGGCCCTTTTCTGAACATTTTATGTCTATTGATTTGTAACTTCTTCACAGTGATACCAAGTGTTCTTAACCCCATTTTAAGGACGAGTAATCGTATAAGTGAAGTTAGTTCATCTGCCCAAGGATAACAAAGGCAATTAAGGGGGGGAAGCCCAGCTTTTTACCAGTCTGATGGTGGGAAACTCCACGAAGTCAGGCTGGTTCATCTCATCATTCTAATGCATGCTGCCTGCCAGCTGCTGACTACCTGTGTGTGGTGCTGGATTTTCTTTCCTCAACTTGATCAACATGGACTGTGTATGTCATATTATATGTTACATATGCTTTGTGGAAGGTCCTGGTCTTGTTAGGTATAGTATAGTTCGGATGAAATGGGGGAAGATTGTTATAATTTGGGGTCCCCAAAAGTAAAGTGAGATATCTGGGGCCAGAGACATCAGGGTGGGAGGCTGGGCTACAGGTACCTGTGTGCACTGCTCAGTGGTCACGGAAGATATTTTGAGGGCCGTGGGGGGCGCGGAGGAGAGCAAAGTGCTCATAACAAAGGGTTCTTCACAGTTCTCTTCATTTTGGGAGACCACCGTGTACTGTAGAGCAATGCAGATGGTCCTTTATGTAAAGAAATCAACTCACCTGCTTCAGTTGACATTTAATGGGTGCTTAAAATCTGGTGGTCAATTAAGACTTTTCCTTTGAAAAATGGTTGTGGATTTCAATCTGTGAGAAGTTGGGGTTCTCAGTCAGAATCAAATGATTTTCTCAGCAGGGTTTACCTAGGCCTGAGCTTATGCAAATAGGCCGCTGTGGAACATTCTTCTGGGGCAGAACTCCACCTTAGAAAAGAGGATCCAGGCCTCAGTGCAGGGCACAGCAGGTGTCTCAGGGTGGCTTTGAGCCCCTGGCTCCCAGGCCTCACTCTCTCTGATTTCCATTTGGTTCAGCCATGAGCAGGCCAGTGAGTCTTAAGGGAGTGTTTTTTCTAGAATCTATGTGAGACCCAGGCCCAAGTCACATCACCATGGGGACCCACATAGCAGAATGGCACTCCAGGAGGAACAGAGGATGCTCCCTAGTAAGGAGAGGGTGCGCGGCTTTGGTGCCACTATGCACTGGTTCAGGTGGCTTTGGCAGCTTGTGACATGGACAGCAGCCACCACACATGGCATCCACACTGACACGAGTCAACCATCCAGTGACTTTACGGAGCCCACTGTGGGTTGCCCAGAGCTGTGCAATTTATTTGGTGCACCTCCAGGGAGCAATAAGTTTCTACTGCAATTCTTTCTAAGAATCCAGGGTTATAGAGGGGGGAAATGGCACATATGCAGGGTAGCTGAAAGAACAATCCTCTGATACACAGCAAACACCTCCAGGGGATACCCAGACACTGCTGGAGGAAGACTGAAGGTGGGGGAGGCGAAGTCCTGCACCAGCAGGCTGGGGGAAAAATGAGAGAAATAGCATGTGAACCTACTCCCTTCAGGCCGGTGCCCCCTGAGAGATCTGGCTTACAGACAGAATAAGATCAGGCAAGGTTTCCTTCTTCCATGACATACCTGGCACTCCTGATAACGAGGACAAGCTGCAGGCTGCAGTGCGAGGAAGGTCTCCTGATGTCGACCCTGCCGTCCCGCCCATTCTGCAGCCAGCTGATGCTGTCACATGAGTCACCCGGCAGAGCCTGTCAACATGAGTGGATGTGTCTTTTTAGTGTTGATAGCACAAATGGGAAATTTTGGCTGGGTTAATTTTGTTGAATGAGGACATGATGAAAATTTGGAATCTTGAATGAAATGCTAATTTTGGTATTTTGAAAAATTCAAACACGATGCTTGGTTATTTTAGACTGGATGTTAAAAATGGGCTCTCTTTTAGAGACTTTCAGGAGCCCCAAACGCTGAGAGCAGTAGAATGGGCACCTTACATAGCCGCCTCATCTGCAGACAAGGGCTAGACCACCTGTGTAGGGCATGCTGTGAAGTGGCAAAGCTCGTTCTGCCACCTGTAGCGCATCAGCCACGCCCAGGCCACAGGAGAAGAGAAGAGAGTGAGGCATCCAGTGGGGGTAAGAAGTCCGTGGGGTAGTGCGCACTGTGTTGATACAGGGCAATTCTGTGCCCACTCTACTACATGGGGTGAGGAAGGACGTGTGTTCCCTTCCCCTCAAGCCAGGCAAGGAAGGCTTTTGGAGAGCTGCTTGCGGGGATGGGTAGCAGTCTCCAGTGCTTAAGGGTACAGGGTTGGTCTGCAACTCTCACAAGAACAGTCTGGAGGCCTGATGCTGGGCCAGTTACCGTCCCTCTGACAGCAAAGTGAAGACAGATGGTGGTTTCACTAGTGAATTGCTTCAAAGGATGGTCCAGGAAGGAAGGTAATCTGAGGTCATCTTCAAACTGGCAGCCGGGTGTGGTGGTGCATGCCTGCAATCCCAGTACTTGAGAGGCTGAAACAGGAGGATATCAGGTTCGAGGACAGCCTCAGCCACTTAGCGAGACTCTCAATAACTTGGTGAAACCCTAGTTCAAAATAAAAAAATAAAAATGACTAGGGGTGTCGCCTGGAGGTAGAATGCACCTGAGTTCAATCCTTGGTACCCCCCCCCAAAAAAGAGAGAAAGAGAGAGAGAGAGAGAGAGAGAGAGAGAGAGAGAGAACTGGCCCAGTGACTTTCTAGTGTGTATTTGTGTGGGTCTTGGTAAGAGTTCTTAGTTATCGATGACAGAACCCCCACCAATCAATCTAAGTAGGAAGGAATTTACTAGAGGGTGTGAGTGACTTACAAGACGTTTGGAACAAGCTTTAGACTGACCAAGGAACAAGTCTCAGAACCTCACCAGGGAGGCTGGCCTGAGAAGGGAGCTGAGACTGAGAAATCAGCTCCGCTGACTAGGACCAAGTGGCACCTGTGGTCACCCACATCAGCACTATGGAAGCCAGGCCACCTGCCCATTTCCTCACATGACTAACTTCAGCAGGGGCATTGCCTTGGATCAGCAGAATCTTTGTCCATGCCCTAGCAGGAAGGGAGCTGGATAATGTGTTGTGAGCTCTTCCTTGGGAAGCTGGACTCATAACGCAGGGAATTGCAAAACTGTGAGAGGGTGTGCCAATGACAGTTGTCCACTTACCCTGATGGAGGGGTTTTGGCTCCTGGAAATCAGGGTTGCAGGGATACTTAACCAGCTGGAGGACAGAAATTATCTATGCCAAAAGATTGGACTTGGGGATGCTTAGCAGGAAGTTTTCCAAAAAGAGTGTGACCGAGTGCCAGGAGACCAAGAGTCAGCGGTGTATGTTCTGGACAACTGCTCCCCTCCAGTAAGTCTCTTCCCCCACCTCCTCCTCCTGCTCCCAGGGCTGGACCTGCAAGGTCCATCATCGGGAACCAGGGATTGGGGCAGGAGAGGGAACAAGTAGGACAGAGAAATTGGCCCTGTCCCTTTGGCGACTGCAGAACTGTGTTGGGAATGGACAGATTTTTAACCAGCTGAGAGCCTACAGTTTTGATGATTACACTGGATTTATCTCTTTAATGTTTGATCATGACCTGAAGACTTTTAATGATCTAAATATGATGGAGAAAGCCATGACAACTAACCTGAGATTTTGTCCCGGAGTAGGGAATAAGAGGGCCAACAAACATGTTGAATGGAGAACAAATAAAAGGATTCCATCTGCCCTCTAGTGAGTTTATTCAATCAGTTGGCTATAAGCATTATTATTATTATGAAGGTATATTTATTGTTGTTTCACCTTTATTTTTTTGAGTTTATTTTGCTCATACAATCAGTTGAGAGCACAGTGGAAAATGTAGAAAAAAGAGAAAGGTAAGAGAGACATTTATGGCTTATTCTTATAGGTGTTCCTAATTCCCAAAGGCTAGTGATGGAAGAGTAGGAATGAGAGAGGTTGGCCGGGCGTGGTGGCGCACGCTTGTAATCCCAGTACTTGGGAGGCAGAGACCGGAGGATCTGGGTTCGCGGCCAGCCTCAGCTACTTAGTGAGGCCCTCCGCAACTTTGTGAGACCTGGTTTCAAAATAAAGTATAAAAAATAGGGCTGGGGGTGTAGCTCGGAGGTAAAATGCCCCTGGGTTCAATCCCCGGTACCTCAAAAAAAAAAAAAAAAAGAGAGAGAGGTCGGCCTGGCAGTGCAGTGGAGGGCACTTCTTAAACAATAAGGGAATTAACAGGGTCCTTGTGCTATTCTTTCTATAAATGCTACCACCATTTATCCTCAGAAGAGCCCCATCAGTAGTTATAATCTTTCCTACTTTATGGATGGGGAAACTGAGGCTTGGACAGGTCAAGCCCCTGTGCAGCATCACATACCTTGCAAATAGCCAAGCAAGGGCTCCATCCCTGCATCTTGCTCTACTGCCCAGTTGATCTGTGCTGAGTCTTAGATGTGCCATCTCAGTCTGGTTCCTTTTAAAGGTCACTTCTGTCACCATAATAATAGCTGGTTTTGTGGGGGGGGGTGTATTGGGGATTAAATTCAAGGACATTCTACCTCGGAGCTACACCCCCATCCCTTTTTATTTTTTTGTTTTGAAACAGGGTCTTGTTAAGTTGCTGAGAGTCTTGCTATGTTGTTGAGACTAGCCTCAAAGCTTCTATCCTCCTGTCTCAGCCTCCCAAGTACTGGGCTTACAGGTGTGCGCCCCATCCTGTCTAATAGCTGGCTTTTATTGAGCATTTAAGGTGTTTTGGTCACTGTTCTATGCCCTTTATTCATTTTCTCGTCGAATACTTCCATAATCTCTATAAACAGGTAATACTGGTATCTTCATTATACAAATGTAGAGAGAGGGGCAAACTTGCCCACAAGCACTGCAGTTGGTAAGCAGTGGAGTGAGGATTCAGATTTAGGCAGCCCGGCTCTAGCGCGGACCCTTAGCCACCAGGTCCTACCACCATGGGGTGCACCAAGGCTGAGATGAAAGGAAAAGGGACGTGCCAGCGATCCCCGGCCTTCCAGGAATGCAAGCAAGAATGGCTCTCCTCATTTTCTATTGCCCACCCTTGATGCTTTCCAACCACCTCAGTGGGAGGGGATCAAGGGGAATCGCTGCTATGGTTTGGATCTTAAATGTCCCTGAAGGCCGGGTGTTGACAGCTCAGTAGCCAGCCTGTAGTGCTAGTGGGGGGCAGTGGAACTTTTAGGAGGTGGCACCTACTGGAAGAAAGTTAGCTCCTGAGGGTGTGCCCTTGAAGGGGATACTGCGACCGCAGCCCTTTCTCTCTCTACTTCTTGGCCGCCGCAAGGCGAGCAACTTTGCTCCATCACCCACTTCTCACCTCGATGTTCTGCCTCATCACAGGCCCAAGAGACGAGGCCAAGTGACCATGACCAAAACTTCTGGAACCATGAACCAAAGTAAACATTTCCTCCTTATAAGTTGATTATCTTGGGTACTTTGTCACAGTGGCAGAAAGCTAACATCCCTCTACCTGATCTCTGGATGCCATCTGTATCCCTCTTCGGGGACTTTGCCCATATAAATTCTCTCTACCATGTTTTTTTGTTTTGTTTTGTTTTTTCCTCTGCACTGTTGGGTCCTTGAGCATGCGAGGCAGGCACTCTACCACTGAGCTACATCCCTAACCCTTCTCGACCATGTTTTTAGACCTACCCTTTACCTGATTTAAGAGCTCATGGCAGAGAATGTCCTAAGGGACAAAGTGTCCCTTAAGACAAATTTTGCCTGGAGAGAAAAACATCTGGGCAGGCCATGTTGGATGAAAAGATAAATTACTCCATGAAAAAAATAAATAAGAACGTGCCAGGGTTAGCTGGGGAGGGTGGAATGACTATATGTCAGGATAAGCAGAAGCCAAGTGGAAGAAAGAACCAAAGAGAATCCTCTGAGGACCCCACTGACCAAGGGGCTTTTAAGAAAGGGACTCACATTCCACTTGGTGGCTTTCTGAGATAACCTGGTATATAATGGCCATTCTATGGTCCCCACCCTGTGTGAAATCTACTACACGGTGTCTTGAACTGGTGGCGCTTTGGGGAGTGAAGGGTTGGAAGTGGTGTCCTCAGGGTGACCCCTGGGGGAATGGTCCAGCTGTTCTGCAGGGTGATATATGAAGCTGGGATGAGGCACAGAGTGGACACAGGGGCCCAAGAGCATCAGAGGAGGCATGAGTCACCTGTGCTTTCCAAGGCAGTTTGATGCATGGGGAGGAATGCTGGATTTCCTAGAGCATGGGGGATGGCTATTTGAGCCCATTTCTACCCAAATCTTAAGGACCAGTTGACCACAGGGACGTGAAGAATGTGGAGTTGCCCAAAACTGAATCTTTCCCCTTCCTCCACACTCTCCTTTACAACAGAGCTTTCAACTTAATTCCCTTACTACAAACCTGCCTTCATCTGAGCGCCTCCCATTTAACATAGAATTTAACTTCTCCTCTGCTCTGACCATGGCTTCATTTCCTGGCTTCTGATTTTCTCTCGCCTTCACAACTCATCAGTTCAGAAACAGGCTCCAGGGTAAAAGTTTCCCCTAGGTCAATTGGCTCCTGGAAACACTACTTTTGTTTCCTACTCCACCCTCACTCCTCATTTGCTCTACCCCAGGTCCGTCTGTAAAACCTGGGAAGAAGCTGGAATTTCTGGAGATGTAAGGGAGAGGTGCATTGACCAAGGCTAGTTGCAGAAAGCAGACATACTCTGGCCAGCTTAAAGCAGAAATAGATTTATTAGGGAACCTTCCATGGATTATGGAATTATTAAGAAGGCAAGGTTAATAGGAACAATCCTCAAAGCTATACCAAGGTGGCTACTAAATTTCCATAATCATAAAGTTGTTCACCAAGTTCGCAAACTCCTGTTGTAGCTGCTGTCTCTATAAACACCACATCAATGCTACAGTTAGGAAGGCAGGACAAATAGGACACATAGACACCAACATGATCAGAAATATGTTATGACGAGGAAGCCCCAGCTCCTCGCCATCTCCAGAGGCTTATCATGCGTGCTACAATCCTTAATTATGACATGAAGGGTTTGAACCCTGTCACTAGTCTCCCACACCCAAGGAAGGTAGTGACTGGATACTGGGTTCATGCTAATTCTACTGTGGTGGTGTTTGCCTCCAGAAAAAACAGAAGTAGAAACATGGCATCCATCTCACTATCCCCCTTAAATCTTCCACTAGAGATTCCAATTAGTGGAATCCAAATGATATCCAGAAATCTAGCTGCAAGGGAGCCCATTCTGACCTAGCTACACAAGCAGGAACACAAGAAGGAGGTTGGAAGAGATGTTCTGCTTTGATCAACTGTGTTAACCACAGAGGGTTAACCTTGTTTTTCAGTGGATTTTAGGGATCCCTTTTTGTAAACAGATTTATTGCCCACTTTTTTTTTTTTTTGGAATGACTGAGCATAGTCCTGTTTGGTTCAGGGACAAATGACTCATAAGCAGACGATTATTTATCATAGATTGCATGGTAGCCTTTTCCAAGTTATTGGTGCGTAGCAATTAATGGCTAAGGGTAGATAAATAGCACAGCATGGCACTAAGCCATTGCATAGGTTGTAGTTCACCCTGTAGATGGCATGAGGTCCATTTTATACACCTCTTTTATGGGGCAGCACCAGAAGCAAAAAAAAAAAAAAAACCCTTCAATCATTTTTTTCCCCAGGAAAATAAAGAAGTAACAAGTCGACTTATTTTTCAGCACCATGTTATAATTATCATCATCTCTCTTGCAGTCTGAAACAGTACACACTATCTTTTCCCTTGACTTTTTTTTTTTAACAATCTGAATGCTCTCCAGTTCTATCCAGCTGGTTCCAGTCATTAGTAGACTCTTCCCAAGATAGTCCAGTCCTACTGGAAACAGGAAATACTAGAAACTGCACTAGAAAATAGAGTCCACTTCTGGTCTAGTATTGCCAGAGTTTTGATAAGCATCCAAGTTTTTGGTTGTTTATTCAGATTGAGCTTCTGAATCTCCTGAGGTTTACCCCTTGTGATTGGTGGGCCAATAGCCTACAGGGAAAAAAAATCGCACAATTTCTGACCCATCCTTGGAAAAATGTGTGCTTTTTCTCTGCCAGGTTTACTAATGTCCGTGTGTTCCAAAGCTGAGGCCAACTGGTTGAAACTGGAGAGATGATTTTTAACAACTGAACAACCCAACGGTAAAAAACTATTTGGGTCACTCCAATACTAAATTAAATTAAGCTTTATTTATTCTTATTTATGGTTAGGGGGAATTTGTGGATTATAAATTATAGGAATTAATCCTTGAGAATATAGTTTAAAATCTATAATGGAAGTCAGCGATAGGATCAGAGTCAGAGAATTTATATTTAGAAGGGAAATTCTAGGTACCAATATTCCTGATAGGTTATCTTCAGTTATCTTGGGTAAATGGGTATAACTGCAAATATGGTTTAGTCTTTCATCCAGTGTTAGAAGGATTCTTGGCAAAAACACAAGGATGTATTTGTTTAAAGAAAGTCAATAAAATTTATTAGGAAAAAAATGACATTAAAATATTCTTAGCTGGGCATGGTGGCACATGACTGTAATCCCAGTACTTGGGAGGCTGAGACAGGAGGATCACAGGTTTGAGGCCAACCTCAGCAACTCAGTGAGACTTACATCAACTTAGTGAGACTCTGTTTCCAAATAAAAAATAAAATAGGGCCGGGGTATAGCTTGGAGGTAGAATGTCCCTGGGTTCAATCCCCAGCACCACATACACACACAAAAATTCTTTTATTGGGATTGGGTGTTGATATAGACTGAGTCTAGTTACATGAACTTGTGTGAGTAATGTACTTTCTGAGCTTATTTCGTCTGTGTGTAATTCAACTTTATTCTCATCAACATATTGCTTGAAAACAACCAAATTTAAGGACAATAATGCATATTCCATTAATCTTTTTTCTATCTAGTCAATGCAATATATTCCTCAAATATTTCTGGGAGTCTCAGGGATGCCTGCCATTAACTCCTGAACAAATCCACTTAGCTGTGATGTCGACTACCTCATGGAGTACACTTTCCTCTTTAGCCTTTGATCAGCACTCTCATAGATACCACTGGGCAATTCTGTCTCCTCGTGGCATCATCTCTCCAATGCTGTATCTATCCTGGAGTGATCATCAATACCCTGCAGACTTTAGTGAGTCAAAGCCACAGATAGGGTGGTTTATAGTCAAGTGGGGTAAGACTGCCTTGCTTCACATATTGGTTGGGATGATTTTGATGGCTGCTTAATAGAAAACTCAACCCAATCTGGCTCAAGCATATGGGATTAATTATCTGTTAGACAACAGAGACTAAGTCCGAAGGTAAAGAAGGATATTTTCTGGTGATGATTACATTAGGTTACAAGAAACAGATACTCAGACTAGCAGTGATTTAAATGAGCTTTGCTTCTCTTTCACATATACAAGGCTAGAGACAGGAAGGCCAGGGCTTCTATAGTAATAGTGCTAGCTCAATAAAATATGGAGAAATTTCATCATTCTCCAGGCTCTTTTCAGCTCACTATTCTGCATTTCTTAAGGGGGTATAGAATTGTTCTCATGGACTAACATAGTGACTGGAGCTCCAGCCATTGTATTCACACTCACAGTATCAGGAAGAAGACAGGATGAAGATGTCCATGAGCCAACTGTCTTGTGAGGAAGATTCTTAAAAGTTGCCACATGACATTTCTGCTTATATTACACCACCTGGAGCTTAGTCATATGGACACACCAAACTTCATAGAGAAGATGTCCCCATTCTGGATGACCAGGTTCCCAGCTATTTAAGGGGCCCTGCTTTAGTCAGCTTTTCATCACTGGGACTAAAATACTGGACAAGAGCAACTTAGAGGAGGGAAGGTTTATTTTGGGCTCATAGTTTCAGAGGTCTCAGTCCATGGCCGGCCAACTCCATTGCTCTGGGGTTAAGGTAAAGCAGAAAGGCAAGGCAGAGGAAAACGAAGGTTCATGGCAGCCAGGAAGCAGAGAGAAAGAGAGAGAGAAGGGGGCAGGAAAAGATAAATGCTCCCAACGCATGCCCCCACTGTCCTACTTCCTCTGACTAGGTCCTACCTCCCAGTAGTCCATTCAGCATCAATGGGTTAATCCACTGATAACCAGCACCCTCATGACCCAATCACTCCCCCAGAGCTCCATCTCTGAACACATGAGACTTTGGGGGACATTCCATATCTGAACCATAACAGGCTCTAATACACAGGAGAGATAATTTTTGCCAAAGCATCTTTCAGGCTGATGAGCTCCAGGGGCTTCAATTCTGTTCTCCTGTAATTCCTTTGGCTTGTCTACTCAGTGTTTCATCTTAACTTGGTAAGACAACAACTCAAGCAGATCCAGAACATGCCTATCATGAAAATATCCAGAGAGAAGAGGTGGCTTCTAGTTATTCTCCTAAAGGAATGTGAGAGAATTTTCACAACAGGACCCTGGGTGGAGCGGCCTGCTCACTTTTGATGCAATCAATGGAAAGGGGGCAGGGGTTCCTCCGAAGCCAGCCAGGTATAGCCTCAGAGTAGGGATGGGGCTATCCTCCCAGAGTGAGCCTCCTTGTCAAAGAGGAAGAGTGGGTAACTGAGCAAGTTAGGAGTGTAGAGAATAGAGGCTAGGCAGGGGACCCTCTATTGTAGGTCAAGGAGGGGCAACTCTGAAGTCTCCTGCGGGTGGTCCAGGCATGCACAGAGTTTAGAAAAATGACTCCTTCTGGCATGTTTTTCTGCTGTTGTTTTTTACACTTCCCTATCTTCTCAGGACCCAGACTCCTTATGAGTGGGTTCAAGGATGCCAATGGAAAACACCATATTCCACTGACCCCTTCAGTTGGGTATTTGCAGCTGGTCAAGATTATTGTGCTAAGCTCTCCCTTCCCTCAGTGTGAGTTCTTGCTCTAAGGTTCTTCATGCCAGTGGACATCTGATGGGCTTACTCCACAGGCTGTGGCACGGTGGACGGAACTCAGATCCAAGCTGGGAACTGCACTGTATAAAATGGGAAGAGTTGCAATGAAAAATAGATGCCCTTGAGGGTAGGTTTTCACTTTCTTATATCATCAGATCTCCAGGGAACAATGTATAACACATGGTAGTAAATAAAACACAGTGGTTAGATGTTCTGGCATTGGATTAAACAACACAACACAACACAGCACATGCACATGCTTCATGTACAACAGGCATTTTATAAACGTGAGTTTTCTTCCTGGAGAGGTTCCTAATGTCATGAGTCACGCCCACTCCAGAAGAACGTGGACACCTGAGGACCATGCCCTGCATCCATGGCTTATATCTAACAGAGACCAAATGCATTTTTAAGCTACCTCAAAATAATGCCCTAGGCTGAAACACATAGGATGACTATTCCCTCCCTCTTCTTTCCTTCCTTCCTTCCTTCCTTCCTTCCTTCCTTCCTTCCTTCCTTCCTTTCTTCCTTCCTCCCTC
>PVJS01036700.1:0-20315 GCA_004027185.1 Glis glis | reverse complement strand
AAAAAAAAAAAAAAAAAAAAAAAATCCTGGGTCTACCAACTACTAGTTTTGTGACCTTGGATAAACTTATCAACCTTCCTAATTTTCATTTACTTAATTTATAAAATAGGGATCCTCATACCTCTTCAAGTGACTAACAGGATTGAATAAAATGATAGAATTAATAGACTTTGGTGGCAATAAAGGTTTTCACATGATGCCGGGCACATATTAAATACGGAATAAAAGGTGGCTAGTGTAATTATCTTAAGTATCTCACATATAAGGCATCCCTACCCTTCACACAATCTTCTTGTCTTTTCATTCAAAACTACTGTGATTCAGTAGCAGCAGCAACAGAAAATTTAGGAAGTGAAGAAATAAACCTATGTGTTAATGGAGTGCAGAAGATGGACAGATTAATTCTGATCAGGGCACAGGTCAATCCAAAGGTCTTTTCTGGTAGCCAGAAGACATTATTTTAAGAAAACAAAGTTAGTGTTATTTTCAAGAGAGTCTATAATTAGACACTGTTATAGTTGAGTTCATGATTCATGAAGAGAATAGAGTTTTGCCTTGACTATAAATTGTCATCATTCAAGAGATGAAGTAAAAGAAAAAATAGCTTTCTAGGAAGAAGAAATGAGTCTCACTAGTCTAGAATCTGCCAATCCTTTTCTGTAAGATCCCAGAAAGGGAACACTGGAATGCTAATCCACAGACTTATTGTAATGCTAATCAACAGTTTTAGTCAACCAATAAATCTCATTTTTATCTTGAAATATTGTCATCTTTGCTTTCCCTGATAGTGTATAACATGTTGGTCAGATTGCCCTATAATTATATAAACAGATCTACTGTCATGAAAATACTACCTGGATGCTGTTAAAACTGAAGAAGCAGTGGGTTTATTACATGTTTTGCTGAATTACTGGAGTTCTTGCATTTATCCACGAATGACAGAATTCCTAGCATATAATTTCTTTCTAAATCCTTGGCAGGCCTTTTACCCTTGACTCAGAAATTAACAGAAAAAAAAATCCTTAGCATTTAAAAAAAATTTTTTAAGTAGTATGTTCTAATCAACAGTCATATTTTAACTTTCCTTGGGGATAGATTTCAACAGAAGGTAAAAAAATTAGAAACTCTTCCAATGACATTTAATAATTATATTAATATTGAAAGAACTGGCTTTAGTATGAACAAGTATTTTGAACATCTTTCTATATTTTAACATTAGATTCCCAGCCAAACAAATAATTAAATCATTAGCTACTTTTATTAAATGTCTTCATTTACCATTATATCAACCTTTTCAATAGAAGATTGTCAATCTAATGGTCTCCTAATATTTAATACTCTTATCAATTTTTAACAGATGCCAACCATTAGGTTTGCATTTGTTTTTAAATTTTTATTTCCTAACCTTTTAAGAATGATATTTTCCCATAATAATTTGGCACCTACTGTTTTTAAAGTGAACAAATGTATTTTTATTGTTGGGCAATTAACTTTTAATTATTTCAGAGAAATTCATTGTTAGTAGTGAAAGCAAACTAAGGAAATGGAGTTTATAAATCAGCACTAAAATGCTCCATTTTTAGATACTCCATATATGTTTGCAACATTGAATTTGTAGTAGTTTAGCTTTCTGAACTATAACCATATAAAATGTAGCTACCACAGTTGGTTAACACATAAACAAAGCAATTGAATCGCTTGGATAACCCTGAAGAAGCTATTATAAACCTATGTGATGCTAAATATTTCTACAGATTTTCTTTCTAGTTTGGCAAATGGTGCTCAGATGGAGAGCAAATACAGCATTGGTTGACTGGAAAAAATAAAAAAAAACTTAAAAGAATGACTTGGTATTTCAGGTGGGGCTTGGTTATCAGGAGACGTGGCCCAAGCACCTACTTCGTTAGAGTTTGGAAAAGAGAAAACTGGTTTTTATTCTTATTCTCATCCCTCCTTAGAAACTAGCAATGCCCCAGTGGCCACAAGGAAACAGACCAAAACACAAAATAGATTATAGAGATGAACATACACAGTTTCACATTATATTTTTTTAAAAAAAGAAAAAAATTGCATACATTTTAGATTCAAAATCTAGCCAATCGATTGCTGTCTTTCCAGAGGAAAGAGATACAGCCTATATTTTCAGTATTGATAAATTTCTGCTTCTGAAAAGTTAACTTTTGAATTTTTTTGATGAGTACCTAAATTGTCCTAATGGACTTAAATATATATTTCCCTTATTTCTCTTAAAATATTTATTTCTTTGGTTATTGATTGACTGATTATAAGTAAGAACATGTACATGGTCAAAATTCAAATGTTGTATTTTGGTCAGCTTGTTTGTTTGGTCAGCGTGACAGAACAACTTAGAGGCAGAAGGGTTATGGGCTCGTGGTTCAAGAGGTTGCAATGGTTTCAATCTATGGTTGGCTGACGCCAAGGCAGAAACTGCGGGGTGGTGGGGTTTTAGGGCACAGTGGATAGAAGCCACTTGTACCTCATGGTGGCCAGGAGGAGAGGAGGGGAGGAGGAGGAGGAGGAAATGAGAGGAGGAGGAGGAAGAGGGAGGAGGAGGAGAAGATGAGAGAAGGAGGATGAGATGAGAGGAGGAGGAAGAGAGAGGAGGAAGAGATGAGAGAAGAAGGAGGAGGGAGGAGGAGGAGGGAGGAGGAGGGAGGAGGAAGTGGAGGAAGGAGGAAATGAGAGGAAGAGGAGGAGGAGGATATGAGAGGAGGAGGTGGAGGAAGGAGGAGATGAAAGGAAGAGGAAAAGGAGGAGATGAGAGGAGGAGGAGGAGGAGATGGGAGGAGGAGGAGAAAAGAATGGTGAGTGGCAGCCATGCCCAGGGGAACGTGATGGGAGGAAGAAGGTGGCAAAATCCACAGCAGGTGTTCGTGTTTTCCGTCATCTCCCATTTCTTCTTAAATGACTAGGTTGCATACTCTTCTGCAGTTACATGTCTTTATCATGTAGAGGGGTCTGTCTATTCTGTTTATCCTTTGAATGAATGGACTCATAGAATATTTATCCCCAGTTTTTACGAGTAACAATTTTATAACTTTGGATCTAAACAAACATAAGGCACAAACATTTTTTTTAAACTGAGGCACCAAAAGGGTAGCATAAGATTAAGCAAGTATACCACCTGCTTAATTGTGAATGTTGACATTTTATTCCGTACATTAGCTTAGTTCTTTCTTTCTTTTTTTTTTTTTTTTGGTCTGGTTCTGGGTATTGAACTCAGGGGCATACCACCTCTAAGCTACACCCCCAGCCCTTTTTAGTTTTTGCTTTGAAACAGGGTCTCACTAGGTTGCTGAGGGTCTCTGTTAAATTGATGAGATTGGTCTTGAATTTGTGATCCTCCCATTTGAGCTGCCCAAGCACTGGGATTACAGGCGTGTGCCACCATGTCCGGCTAGCTTCATTCTTTTGATACAGTTTTGTTGAGTCTGACAAGACCAATGAATAGTAATAGCCTAAATGAGCAGTTAGAATCCTCAGGCAAAGTAGACATTTCTGGCCTCAATTATCTGCATAATTAAGTGTAAGTACGTGTTTTGGGTTTTTGTGTTAGGCCAGGCCCTCTGTGGGGTACTATGGGAGATGCTGCAATTTCAGACCTGCACTTGCAGTCCTTCCAGGAGCTCATGTCCACTCATTCCTCTTTCGCTTGTTCTTCCTGCCCTCGATTCGATTCCTGGTGGCCACACTTCAGATCATACAAAAGAATCCGCAATGAAAAGCTACACTCTCCTGTCTGGTCCTATTCGGTATCGTTTTTCCAGTGACAATATTGTTGCTAGTTCCTCACATACCTTTTCAGAGGGATTCTTTGTCTATATAAACATATATACATAGGAATGTACTTCTCAAGTGATTTTATTATGTAAGGGGAGATTAGCACCACACCTCATTATGCTGCTCCACAAGGCTACTTGCCTGGAACCTCTCAGGCTATTTTCAATTTGCACTCTCTCCATAGCTGATCTCATTCAGCCCCACGAATTTAAATTCTATCTATATGATAATGCCTCTCCATTCTTAACCTTTGGCCATAACCCCTTCCTGGAATTTTTGGTTTAGTATCCCTACCTATTCAACATTCCCACTTGAAATCTGATAGATGTCTCAACTTGTCCCCAAACTGTGTTTCTCCTCACTCTGGGTTTTGTTTCTTGTGTCATCTTACTTATTTCAAAAAATGAGTACCACCATCCACAAAGTTGTTGAAACAAAAACTTAAAAGTTATCCTTGATTCTTTCCCCCTTTCTTTACTTCTAATCCTTTAGTAGATACCTTTTCTCTTTCCCAAATACAGCTTGCGTTCATTAATCTCTTATCATCCCCATAATTATCATCTATGTTCAAACCACTAGCAGCCCTCCTGTAGACTCTTACACATTCTCGACTGTTCTCTTATTTTTCATTCTGACCTGCCTCTTACAAACAAACCTATTCTCCATGAATCAGCCATAATCATAGCTTTCAGATATATATTTAAAAAATCATCATTTCTCCTGTTTAAGTTGTAAAATCCAAAGGCTTCCCCTTAGTCTGAGAATAAAGTGCTTCCTAGCTGTTCATCTCCTGGACACATGTCCACCTCTGCGACCTCAGGTGACAGCACTTGCTCTCCACACCTGGCTCACATCCTTCCAACTCACCAGACTTCTTTCCTTTTCTCATCAGAGCAAGCTGGAATCCACCACGGGGCCCTTGCACTCGCCCTTCCGTTGGAAATGCCCTTGGCGTTCACGTCGGTGTCGCTGGCTCTCTACGTTCCCATCTCGGTTTCACCGTTACTTCCTCCCAGAAGTCCTTCCTGGCTGCCCAGCCCTTGGTAGCTACCAGCTCTTTCAAATTCACAGATCAGTAATCACCATCTGACTTTCTAAATTATTAATTCTCTTGTTTTCTGGCTGTCTAAGCTAAACTGCAAGCTTCAGGACAGCTGAGGCTTTCATTAATACTCGATCATTGTTCTAACTGCCTTCGCATTAGGCCAGCGCCTGCTTGTGCGGAAGGTGTTTGATACCTGAGTCCTGAAGAGCCAAAATGTATTTTCAGTTAAAAAATTAACTTTTGGATGATGATGGCTGATCAAATCAAGAACACTTCAAAAGGGCAAGGCTGCTTAAAAATGATACCAAGAAAAACTCTTGTGATTCATATTAATTATGTTATGTTTCTGTAAATACCACCGTGTTTTTTCCATTTCCATAGCTCTCAAAATTACTTCTATTTGCTCAAATCTATCTAAAAGTATAAACTCTATTAAGGAAGTGATTTTGTCTTTTTTTCACTATTGAATACCCTATATCTTTGTTTTTGTTTGTTTAGTATTGGGGATCAAGCCTGGGGGCATTCTATAGCCCTATATTATTTATTTTTTATTTTGAAACAGGGTGTCACTAAGTTGCTGAGGGCCTTGAACCTGCCATCCTCCTGTTTTAGCCTCCCAAGCACTGGGATTCCACGGATGTGCGCCTCCACACCTGGCTGAATGCACCATCTTGAATATCCACTTGAACGCAGACACTCAATATTTGTTGTTGAATGAGTGAAGACTTAAGAGTTGAAAGTGATTGATTCAAGTCCTCTCAATTTGTAGTGCAGAGATAAACACAGGCTTACTTAGAAAAAAATGGGCTATTTAAAGTAAGTGCCTTCTGTCATCGTTCTTATGTGTTCCTATAGCTTAAATTCTGGTAGACCTTGCACAAGTCATTACTAACATTTTGCCTTAGTTTTTGCTCCCTGAAAATGGGAATTAAAGGAAACAAACAAAAACAAAAAACAATTAAAATGATCTTATCTTTTTAGAGCAAGCCCAACTGAAGAGTTCAGTAAATACCAGCAACTGGATTATCCTGGAGGGATAAATGAGCACACAGGAGAAACTAAACATGGTGGGAGAAAAAATCAGAGGGGAAATTTTTGTGCTGCTTAGGATAAGACTTCTCTTGTTTTGTTTAATTTTTTTTTTTCATAAAAGCTCTAAAAAGTCTGGGGAAATAATGCTGGGCAACAACACTACATTTTGAAGCTCACAGGTCTAAGAAGAAATTAATAAAATGCAGTGGGGAAATTAAATTGAACAAAAGTGCAATGAGCCATAGTTAAAGCAATTAATTAAACAGATTTTGATATGTATAAACTGGGCTGCTTAGGAATTAAAAATAAATCCGAGATTTAAATCAGTGTTTTGGCATTGCACAAAACACCAAACAGTAAAATGCAAAAAACTTGCACTTTTTGAGTAATGTTCTATGATGAATTCCTTCCATATTCCTATTAGTCTCCACCTTTCTTTTCTCCATTGAGTGCAAAGAAACTACACTTTTATAATACACAGAAGTCTTAGGCATATTGTGAGTCTCCTGTATGTTTTTCTTATGCTTTTTAAAACCATGTACCTTTCTTGTAGCCTCAACTATGAAACGATACATTTTTTTCATTTATATGTCTACATTTTCCAGAAAACAATGAGGATTATCTTGCTTAAAGCACTAGCAACCTGGCAGGTGCGAGGCAAATCAGGTGAGCTCACAAGACAGAAAGCTGGGAGTCACAGAGACAGAGTTCAGTTCCAAATGATGACCTAAGGGGTCGGAAACCTGCACAAACAGCTCCGATCAAACTCAGTTCCTTCTGCTACCAAAAGGTTGTTAAATGCAACATTTGGGATATACACACAATGGATTTCTACTCAGTCATAAAGAAAATCAAAATTGTATCATTTGCAGGAAAATGGATGGAACTAGAGAACATTATGCTAAGTGAGATTAGTCATTCACAAAAAATGAAAGGTCAGTTGTTTTCCCTCATGTGGAAGCTAAGGAGAAACTGCAACACAAAAGGGTCTCTAGACAAAGGCAGAGAAACCCTAGTGGAGTGAGGGAGGGGTCTACAGGAGGGAGGTGGGTGGGGAGGGAGATCTGATGAAGGAAACACTTCAATGGACATGATGCACGCACATAAAATTATCAATGCCGATCTCAATAGGGTGCACCGGGAGGGTGACAGAGCGGAGCTGGAGCAGGGGAGGCTGGCCCGTGCCGGGTGCACGCATGTCTCTATCACTTTGGACTTCATCATGATGGATGATTACAATGCACCGAGAAAAGAAAAAAAATCCCTTGGCATAATATTTGGCCGAGATATCTCTCAATGAAGTGGAAGTGTTAACAGTAGAAGTGGACTCCAACTATGGCTATGTTTTAATTGCCAAAATTGATTACTTTGATATATTTGAATCCAACAACATATTTAAATGATGGTTAGGGGTGGGGAGGGAGGTAGGGAGGATTCTAGATAAGTCTTCTAAGCCTTCATTTACCATAACATTGTTTAAGTTAAGAATTATCTTAATCGTATTCTGGCTGGGAGGGTCACCTGGTGCTCTTTTCCCCTGGACTCTCCTGGTTTTAGGCACCGGAAGTCCCTCATCCTGGGAAACTCTTCAGTCCTGGACAAACTTAATCATGATACTTTCATTTGGAACCTAATCATGATTTATTGATCCCCTCACTTTTCTGCAATACCAGGAATCTTCTTAGGCTATGAAGTTATAAGGGCAAATCGTACTTGGTCTTTGACTTTAACCAGCCCAGAGCCTGGCAAAGGAGTCAGACAGTGACTTCAGCAAGCCCTGCGCTAGATGCTAATGCAGCTTTGCCCAGGAAGGTGACCACTGACCTTGATCTTGAAGTAGGTATGCGTAAGTCCAATCAGGGTCTTCCGCTTAATTGCTATGAGCATTTTTCATTTCAGAACTCAGTACTATTTAAATAGTCTACCTTTGAGCTGCACCCCCAGACCTTTTTGCTTTATATTATTTGAAATAGGGTCTGGCTAGGTTGCTGAGAATCTTGCTATTTGCTGAGGCTGTCCTAGAACCTGAGATCCTCCAGTCTTAGCTTCCCAAGTACTGGGATTACAGGCTAAAATGCTGTCTCTTTAGCTTTCCTTTGGTCATATCTAAACAGGTTTTGAAAAACTTCTGATATGCATGTAATCTTTATGGAATTAGAGCCAAATATGAATATAAACAATCATGAATCTTTGATTTTATAGCAGTTTCTCCCACTCTGGATAGATAACTAAGTTAAAAACTGCTTTGAAAGATGCTAACTGCCGGCTGGCTTCTTCATTATTTGAAATTCATTTCCCAAAGGAAATTTCTGGAACATCATGTTCAATTGAAAACAAAACTGAAGTTATCATAAATAATATTGTTCCAGCCACAATTCTGAAGTGGTTGCCCCCAAGTTAGCAAGTTAAAAGTGTTTCCTAAAGCTTACTTGTTATCAAAGCATTGGCATTCTATTTTTATCCTTCAATTACTTTTAAAGTATTCCCAAACATGCCTTTAGTGGCAAATGCTGTAGCAAAGGGATAATAAAAGACTGCTTACACTCTGTGGCAGCAACATTCACTGACTAACAGCATGATATTCAGTTTTCCACCTGGGGGAAGGAAGCTGATTTTTCATAGACTCTCAAGGTGAGAAAGGGGACTTATTTCCATGAAGATTTTAACCCCATGGGGGGCAGGGACCAGGTTGATATTATTCACTGCTGTGTTTCAAGTCCTTGGGACATAGCTGATGCATGGAATGGTTGAGCAAATTACAAAATACATTGACAAGTCTTCCTCTTGTCTTTCCAACAGGAGGCAAATAGCTCAGGGTCTACGCAAGAGTCTTCCCAGATCCGCTGAGGCTCCGCTCTCATCTCCGGGAACTAAGCAGGTGTTCATGGAGCTGCTTTCTCCTCCGCACCAGCTCAGTTTGCCTCACTTTCTGCAAGGGTTTGGTGGAACTGTGTCCATTGATCACAGCAGGGAAACAGCAGTCTGTTCTCCTGCAGCTTCTATCTCCCACACCAACCAGTCTCTGAAAATCTCTAGGGACCAAACAATCCTTTTGACCACTTATGCAAATCAGTAAACCGTTTAAAAACCAGTTATGTAAAGTTATGAAGCTTAAGTTTCAAAGGCAGCTACAGCGTGAGGCCCAAACCATGTGTTCTATTTATGCAGAGGTCTGGTAGTGTCGGCCGCAGATTATATCTCTAATCTTCAGTAATAACCTTTGAGACATTCTATAGGAATTCACTAAGAATGTGCATGTGATTGCCCCTAATCCATCTATGCTATGGCAAAGATATCTGATATCATGCTTTCTATAGAATATGGGCAACAATCATCAATTTATAGATTCAGCAACTACATGATCATCTCTGTTAAGACCCATAGAGAAGTATAAATGTATGTCAGACAGTGATCTTATTGACTATGAAAGCTCTTCGTCATTTTGGGCACTGACACAAAGAAGTATAATAAAATCCGCACTTCTGAGCATTTTTTTTTGCATTTTGGCCATGTCATGTAAATTTTCACACATATTATGTACATTTGTGAATATATACATAATTGACACATTTGATATACATTTAAAATTCAGTGGGAGAACAGAGGTGACAAGACTTTAAATTTTTTAAAAAATTTAAAAATATTATATTATTAATTCATTATAGTACAATGTTAACATATTATAATATTTAGAATATTATATCATCGATTCTTACCTTTGAAGTTTATTACACCAACTGCAGTTGAAGCCAATCTGAGAGGATACACATGGGCCACAGCTATTAAACTGGAGACACGCTGAAACAGGAGAGAAAAGACTCATCAAGACTAATCAACAGCATGGTGGAGAAACAGAGACTGCTTGGCCAAAATAAAAATCACCATCCATCCCGAAACACACTCCAGATCAAAATGCCCACTCATGCCAAACACAATCACAGCATTAATACAGCAATTATAATTATAACAGTAATTACCGAATCATCAAATCTGTGTTTCATTTTTTCTACCCCACTATGTCTGTTCATGTATTAACTTACTCGGTAAAGGGGTCATCTCCACAGCTGAAATATTGGTGATTTTTGACATCTGTAGCTCTACTCGGTGGTATTCATAAATTGTTCTTCTTCGAACATCTATTAAAACAAAAATGGAAAGGAAATTGACTTGCAATATTTCCCAACTTACAACAGTATTTTCATACTGGATGGAGAGTTATATATTTCGCATCTATACAGCTTTAAAATGAAGACTCATTCTATGAAGTGACTGGTTATAAAATCTTGAAAATCATATGTCCATGTACTCCAAAGCATTCTTATCAAAAGGTTGAAAATGCTGATTAGGATCTCTGAAGTCTCACTTAGCCAGCAGGCCTCCACCTCATTGTCACTCAGAGGAAACTACAGACGCTTTCTTGGTAGACTTGTATATTTTGAAAGACTGTGACACATGATATCAAGAAGATAAGATGACATTATTTCTCCCAAACTAAAGCTAAAGTAAATTTTTTTAAGCGTGGGTAGCAATTAAAATGTTTCACTCGAAAGTTAATGCCAGAACAACAATTTTTTTTTTTTTTTTGCGGTACCGGGGATTGAACTCAGGGGCGTTTTACCTCCGAGCTACACCCCCGGCCCTATTTTTTATACTTTATTTTGAAACCGGGTCTCGCGAAGTTGCGGAGGGCCTCACTAAGTAGCTGAGGCTGGCTGTGAACCTGGATACTCTGGTCTCAGCCTCCCAAGTACTGGGATTACAAGTGTGCGCCACCACGCCCGGCTCAGAACAACAATTTGATTACTTTAAAGTTTCAGAATAAAATTCTTTAATAAAAGTAAAAAGAGGTTAAGTCATTTTTATGTAGCATGTTGATGATAGTTAATACTACTGTATTATGCTGAAATTTGAGAAGAGAATAAGTTTTAAGTGTTATCATACACATACACATACATACACAATAGTAACCATGTGAAGATATATATGTTGTAACTAGTTTCATTGTAGCAATAATTTCACAAGGTATATAAATATCAAATAATTGAGTCATATATTTTTAAAATATATTATTTTTACTTGAAGAAAAATTAATTACTTTAAAAATTGGTATTGCTGTATATTAATATATAGTATATCTGAGGAAAGTTAGTAATTAGCACTTATATTCTATGAACTAATTATAAGTTTATCAGCAAATCCATCAAAGTCCCTGAGGAAGAGGCTAGATGGAAACTTTGACAATAACTTTAGTAATTAAAAATCAGATAAACATAAGCAAACATGTTTTGTAATAAAGCAAAACTTTTGAATATATTTAAAATCCCACTTAAGCCTTATACTAATGAGCTTGCCCAGGTCTGCTGAATGTAAATGGGAAAAGCAATGTCATGCGCATTTTCTGTCAGTTTTGGAATTCTTGTAATGAGAAGAATGCATTTCCTGAATAATAGCACATCTATAAGGAATTGTTTAAGAGGCTATAAATTATTTTAAAACTATTATAGTATCCAATCTGGGGAAATAATATGTCATACAGGTTGAGAACACATGTCCTGGCACGGGCTGGGTTCATAGCCTAGGGGAGCCACTTGGTATCAGTAATGCCGGGCTCCTTTGTCAGCTTTACTGTGACTCAATTTCCTCATCTATAAAACAGTAATAAAAATGCCTTAATAACTAAGTTGTTTTGAGGATTAACATGGGATAATATATGAACATTTTTTAGAAGAGTGCCTTTCAAACTGTAAATGCTCAATCATGTTAGATGTAATTTTCATCTAATTTCAACATGGTAATCGTAATTCACGCTGGTTATTGCTGCACATAATAATCTACTTTCTCCAGATCTAAATTCACTAAAATTACACTAAAATGGAGCTTCTAGAAATTTATCTATAATCTTGTCATGGAAGAAATTAAGTTTGTACTGAAGTCATTAGACCCAATGATGATCTCCTCTAAGATCTACAGCATCTACAGCAGAATGGTACATAAAATAATGAGTTGGTTTTTGGGGAAAGTGATCAGGAAAAGGCCAAAGCCTACACATCTGGGAGGTTGCAGAGGGAGGCCGGACATTTCCACTTTTCTCTACTCATATCTTTTCATCCATTTGATTATTTACCATGAGACTGAAGGGTAAAACAAAGTCTTTTAGGCTGGGAGTTGTACTAGGGCTACTCACTGAAACTATCTTTGGGTTTATCACTTTGGAAAACACTTCTAAAACCCTACTCCAATTAGTTTCCTTTTATTATGATTGAAAAAGCTATATCAATTCTTCAAGGGATATACTTCATCAAAAATTAGAGACAATGCTGGTTTCCCATATAAGGTTCTCTGAGGCATGTGAATTCTGATTTTAAGTTTTAAAACAAATAAAATGATTGCTCTTCTGCCTTTGTCTAACTAGGATGCATTTCTAATATATTTCTTTCTCATATATTTTGCCAAACAATTTGTTTCTCAGAAGTAGATAAATGATATGAGCTTGCCATATGATGACCAAGACGGTTGTTCTTGAATGTGTGCTAAAGTTCCACACAGTAGCCATCATTTTAGTTCAGGCTTTATATATGAGTATTATTTTTATTTCATATTGTACTTTGAAAATCTCAACTGGGAAACTGCTGGGAGTTAATTATTGACAAGACATATGGAGTAAAGGGAAAGAGGAACCTTATTTCTATACTAATTCTATTACCTGTCCAGATACTTCCAACTATTGGGAGGAGATGACTTAAGAAAATCCAAAAGGAATGAAAGTGATTTTTGTTTGATGACCTGCCAATCAATGACAGATTCCAAATGGTCATTTCTGTGGTATTTCAGAGACGCCCCTCTTAAAAATAAATCATTAGGAATTTATTCACTGGTTGGCCCTGCCAATGCTAGAAGCTTTCATTTGGTTCCAGAAATGTATTTAGCTCATGTGTGTTCTTCAAAAAATAAGCCAAAATGATGTTAAGCCAAACATTCAGTCCTAGTGGGGGCCATGGAATTTCAATTTTGCAAAAACAAGATTAAATACAATACTCATCCACAAGGGGCTTTTAAAATAAAACAAATTTAAATTTGATCAGATTAACAAAAATATCATCTAGTGATCAAAATCTTAAAGTGATGTGATTCAAAATGTAAACTTTCTCAAACATGAATTGCATGTTTGAGAAAGTCAGATCACTATCAGCAAGAGACAAGGTGATCGCATGGAAACACCCAGAATCCCCTCCAGTCATTAACAACACTGGTTGAAGTGAACACAGACTATGAGATGCCCTGTGGCAAAATTAGCCATGATCTAGCTTATTTGCCTGTTTTGAAAGTGAACATTCACAAGGAGAATATATGAGTAATTTCCTAAATTGGCTTGTTCTCATATTTATATAAATATTTTAATATGTTGTCTGAATTGTCAAATAAATAATTTGCTAATATTTCCTTGTTCATGTTATCAATGCTTAATGACTGCCCCAAATGGTCAGAAGTCATTTCTTTTCTAGTTTAAACTGAGTCCAACTCACAGCGCCATGGACTCTTGCAGGTAAGTAGCAGTATTGCACAGCTACAAAGTTCATTCCCAGCATGAAGACTCAGGAAAAAAAGAGACTCTCAAGATACAAAGGACACTATTGGAGCAGTTACAAGCTTCCCACACAAAAATGCAATGCAATAACAGATTTAGCTAGCTGGAGTTGTTAACTAAAGCATCTACAAATAAAAAATGCATTAGCTTCAACCTCCTGTTTTCAATTCCCTTTGTAGTTCTAACTCTATTAAATAATAATATAATTAGCATTAGATAAAGCAACATAGACCTTAGGTCACGATGAAGTACTAATCTAAACTTCTTGGGCTTTCCTCTCAACAGCCCCGCATGCTCTCAAAGTTTCAGGACCCTGCTAAAACCTCAGTGTTCAGAATCCATATGTTACTTGAGCATGCCTAAAGGAAATCATAAACAGGATCTAGAACAATCCTCACACTTCTCTTCCTTCCACATTTATGTTACCTATGGCTTAAACGAGGTGCACTTCCTGACTTTCAGGAATCAGTCTGCCCCAAATGAAAACAAGCCAGTGTACATGTCCGGTCTCAGCGGGCTGGTGCACAGGCAACATCATGGTCTGATTTGCCCAGGGCTGCCTGACTGGACAGGCTGCCTTCCCGGGGACATACTTCTTGCTCCCAAGGCTTATGGGAAGACTGTGTAATATGCATTTGCAATGTCATTAAATCTCATCTCGTGTCATTAAATATCATTTTTCTGAGACAAAAGGAGATTGGGATTTCACAGAATGAAATTCAGTGAAATACTATAAGATTTCTTCATATTAAAACCAAGTGTTTCACACACACACAAACACACACACACACACACACACACACACACACACACACATTATTTAGTGCTAAATCACTCAAGTCTTTGGCAACTCATGTAAGGGAAAAAAAACTTTTATATTAAAAAAAACTTCCTGTAGCAAAATTCAACAGAAAAACTAGCATCAGTCATGTTTTTAAAGGTAGGCAACCAGTATCAGTTAAAAATAGAAATAGTCTCTGTGTAGTAGGAAAGCTTAAGTCAAAACAGACATACTCATTATGTAATAGGGAAAAAGTAAGAAATGATTAATGTAAGGGAAAGTATAAATTTTAAAACAAATATGAAAAAGAAAAGTAGAAACTCTAATATCGAGGTTGTAATTTAAAATAAGAAGGCAGATGAAAGTATATAGAAAAATGTAAGTTATTTTGACAACTGTCTTGACTTTTCTGTGCCTCCATAGTAAAGCAATGACAGAATAGAGTTTTATAAGGATGAACTTTTTATTTACTGTTTTGAGTAAAATAAAAGCACATTAAGTTGAATTTCTCTTTCTTAGACCAATTAATGCTGTCCTAATAAATATCCAATAAATACACATTAAATAAGTGACTGTTTAAATGCTTTGACTTTTAAACAATGTATTAAAGTTCTTTTGTGACTTTTACAATTTTATATTAGAAATGAAATAATTCAAGCTTTATTGAATTAATCGAAAGACACAACTATAAACTGGTAAGAATTTGCTTTCTCTTACAGTGTGGTATGGGACAAAATGTCAATGACGAAATAAATAAGCATATTTAAATTAATTAAAGGAAATAGCTTAACCACAAGTTCTTGAAGAAATATTTCTTATTCATAGAAACCCTAGAAAAATTCTCAAATATGTTAAAATTGATTAATCAGTGATTTCTAATATCCAGAAAATTCTGAGTTTTTTACTTCTTGAAGAACAAGTTAGGGTAAACCACATAGGATATGTTAGTAATGTATGAATTAAAACAATAAAATTTCACTTTTCAAAATGCTTTCCTTTTCTGTGTGTATGCGGTACTGGGAACTGAACCTAGGGGCATTATACCTCTGAGCTATATCCCCAGCCCTATTTTATTTTTTATTTTGAAATAGGCTCTCACTAAGTTTCAGAGGTCCTCTCTAAATTTCTGAGTCTGGCACGAACCTGCAATCCTCCTGTCTCAGCCTCCCAAATACTAGGATTACAGGTGTGTGTCACCATGCCGGTCTGCAAAATGCTTTTAATCAAAAGTTATTTTTCAAAAAAAAGTCATGATTTCTATTTATTTCTCCTTTGGTTGAGCCTTTCATGAACGAGCGCATATTTGAGAAGCTAAACAGCTAGTAGAATCATGCTGTAAAGAAAAGCAATTTTACCTTCCGCAGAATGAATCATTTTGAAGGGCTTTCCATTTTGAGGAGAAGAAAAGTAAGAGAATACAATTTACTTAAGATTTATGGATTGATCTGGCCTTAAATGAATGAAAAGACTGATCACTTTGGAAATAACAAATGAGGCTCAGTTCTCCTGAAAGGGCCTGAAATGGGTTCTAAAAGTATTATGAAAGAAAAGACACTTAAATCTTTTTTGTTTCCCGTAGTTTTGAGGTCATTTTTATACTTTTAATGAATGCATTGTAATTATACATCATTGTGAGGTTAGAAGTGATAGAACACACGTGCACCCAGCACTTGGTGTGTCCCCTCCACATCCCACCCCACGTCCCACTCTCCCCCTCATGCTGGTGAGATGGGCAGACACCTTAATATATGGATGGACATAACACTATTCTTTCCTTCCTCAATCCTCCTTTTACCCCTCCTTTTCCCCTTCCCATCCTCTTCCACTGTTCTATTGGTCTCTCTCCTCATTTATCTAAAGTCCCTTATGTTTCCTATTTTCTCTCTACCTTCAACATATGAGAGAAAACATACAATCCTTCACTTTCCAAGAATGGCTGATCTCACTTAGCATGCTATTCTCTAATTCCATCCATTTTTCTGCAAATGCCGTAATGTTGTTCTTCTTTAGGACTGAGTACAATTCCACTGTGTGTATAGACCACATTTTCCACATTTTCTTTATCCACTCATCTGTTGACGGACAACTAGGCCGGTTCCACAATTTGGCTATTGTGAATTGTGCTTCTATAAGCATGAACATAAATGTATCACTATAGTACTCTGAATTTAATTCTTTTGATCCTGTTTTATTATAGTTGCTAAGCAATTATAATGAATATGTCCTACCACCAAATCAAAATTGCAAATTATTTTCTATGGGGAAAATCAGTAATAATGGTTATATTTTTAAATGTATCATATAATCATATCTAAGGCCTTATAAAAATAAAAGAATTGAATGAATATGTAGATATCATTCTTGACATTCATCATTTTATTTAAATGTGTGTATATGTTCTATTGTTACCCTGTCCAGTATGGTGGCCACTAGTCCCATGTGGCTCTTTAACTTAAAAGTAAGTAATTAAATCCAACTAAAAATTAGTTAGGCTTAGTAGCCACAGTGCAGGTGCATGGTAGCTGCCTGCAGCTACTGAGGTCACGCTGGAAAGTTCAGATTCAGAACACTTACAGTAACACAGAAAGTTCTATTAGCATTCAACATTTACAAATTCACGTTTTTTGGGGGGAGTGGGTACTGGGGATTGAACCAAGGAGTGTTCTACCTCTGAGCTATACCCTCAGCCCTATTGTTATTTATTTATTTTGAAATAAGGTCTTGCTAATTTACCAATCCTGAGGGTCTCGCTAATTGGCTAAGGCTGGCCTCAAACCTGAAATCCTCCTATCTCAGCCTCCCAATACCGGGATTACAGGCATGTACCACCACACCCAGCTTCAAGTTCACTTTTTGAGAACCAGATATGTGTACAAATTTAAAAACGAGGATGTTCCGCACTGTTTTACTGACAATTCATATGAGAAGCAACATATATGACTAATCACTGAAGAAAAAGTTTATATATATGTTACAAAATAAAGGAATTTGTTGTAGCCATTAACAAACACATTTTAGAAAAGTATTTAACAGGGTAGAAAAGAAAGTGTTGTATCTTCTAAGGGGAAAACAGGTTGCATAAATATTTATAGCACAGTGACAAATTTCTTTGTATTTGGTGTGTACATATTATAAATAAGAGATAGGGTGCATACACATGAGAATAATGATTATTAACACTTTGTGGTAGGTCGACAGATAATTTAAATTTTCCTTTTTAAGTTTTCTTTTACAAATTGTTCTGAATTAAAATATACTATGCATCTAATTGCAGTAAGCATATTCTGACACTCATGTTTCTGAAATGAATAACAGAAGTCATTGGGAATAGATCCCTTTTGCATATCTGTAGCTGCAGTGATTAGAACAGCTGCTTTTCTTTTTGTTCCTAAAGGTATTTTTTGTTTTTTTTTTTTTGGTTTTGGTGGTACTGGGGATGGAACCCAGGGGCATTCTACCTCTGAGCTACACCCCAGCCCCTTTTTTATTCAGAATAAGGGTCTCAGTAAATTGCATAGGGCCTCACTAAGTTGCTGAGGCTGCCTGTGAACCTGCCATCCTCCTGTCTTAGCCTCCCAGAGGGCGCCACCGTGCCTGGCTATATTCCTAAAGTTTTACAAATACATTTTATGGAAAACAGAAAGTGATTTAGAGGCATAAGACCACACATACAGAAAGACACCTGCAAGTCTAATGAGGAGACCATGAGAAGCACACAATGTTAAAGAAAAAAATGGGAGTTCCAGAGAGACACTGAAGTGTTTCTAGTGGAAGTTCTCTGTGGGCCCACTCTGCTGGGCTCCTGGCTGGTGGTGACAGCTGAATCGGTATCACTGTCTTTTAGAGCAATGATGATGATGATGATGAAGAAAACATTGTTTGCAAGTATAAGGGTACTGCAGGTTCTATTCACACCACAGTTTAGGTAATAATATGCTCATCTTACAAAGAAAGTTGTAAAAATGAAAAAATATATTCAAAATCTCATGACGAATATTCACACTACAATATCCCTTAAACTTACAGCACTTTTAACTATTTTTCATCTTTCATTTTATTTTTTTCATTATACGGCTTAATTTTAACATAGATTTTCCTTCCTTTCCTCTCCTTTATTTTTTATTTATTCATTTTATTGGTGCACTGTAATTATACATCATAGAGAGGTTCAGAGTGACAGAAACATACATGCATACAACATTCGTCCTTCCTTCCTTCCTTCCTTCCTTCCTTCCTTCCTTCCTTCCTTCCTTCCTTCTTTCCTTCCTTCTTTCTGTTCTTTGAAGAAAGTAATTTCCCTTGTAACCTCAAAACTATCAGTTTGCTTACTAACAATGTCTGAATTCCCTTTGATATCTAAACTATAAGAACTGGTCTTTTCTGAAAGAAAAAAGAAAAAGGCTGCCTTAATTAATTATGCTCAAAAGTTAACTGAAATAACTTGGTATTTGGAAGCCTTTAATAATTGAAAAATAACTTTTTTGTGTGTTCCACCTTATGAGTAATGGGCAGGGAGAAATCTTAGTAATAAATTAATTAAACTACTTTACATTGTTTTGAATGCTTTATCAAACCTTTACTGAATCTGAAAAGAATCTTATAGTGATGGTGACCCCACTGGGAAAAATTATTCTCACATTCCGATGTGCCATGGCTCAATTAGACCCAAAGCCTGGACTCTATGACCTATGTAACCAAAGGAACACAAAATTAATCTTATGTAATGATCCTTGGAATATAGAAAAAATGAAATCACCCACTATATAGCATAATGATCAATGGTTCCCTCAATCCACAGGGAAAGGAACAGGGGTGACAGAAATTAAAGATTCAAATTCCCTGCAAGGGCTACTCCTAATAGTTAGATGTTAAATAAAGGGAAGAGAATTTTGAAAAGGACCTAGGTATTTGCCTAAGTTCTGATTGCACAAATAAATAACATCAAGATCTCCAGGAATCCCCTTATTTCTCAGGAACAATAATAACTTGTATTATTAGTATCTTGGGTTGTCCTAATTTCTGGCATAAATAAGGATGCTTTATTTGGTAAAGCTGAGAACTCAATGCAATATATTTCTCCTCATATACAGAAGCTCATGTAACAACACTATCGCACTTTATTAAGTGGAAGCAGATTTTTAAGGAAATTACAATTTTTCTTTTTCCAAAATGAATTTTAAGTAGAATGTACCAATTCTCCTTTTCTGGCTCCAATATGGTCTCATCTAAAGGCAGTGATGGGGATATTAGAGATTCAGAATTTCCCTTCCTTCTTGGCTAATTTTCTCAGGACTGAATAGTAAGGTCAATAGAAAGTGTGAATGCCATTCTAAGCATGCAGAATGCCCAATAGAAACTTTCCTCTGAACTTAAGTCTGAGGAATGTTTTAAAGGTTAATGCTGAATCATAAACACACATAATCTGGTATTAAAATTCATATAAATTTCATCAATTTATCTTTTTACTCTTGTGGTACTGGGGATTGAACCCAGGGGCATTCTACTTCTCAGCTACACCCCCAGCCCTATTTTATTTTTTATTTTGAAACAGGGTCTCACTAATTTTCATAGGGTCTCACTAAGTTGCTGAGACTGCCCGCGAACCTATGATTTTCCTGTCTCAGCCTCCCAAGTACGGGGATTACAGGCGTGAGTCACCACCCCTGGCTTCACCAATTTATTTAATGAGATTTATTTCTGGAAGGATACTTCCCTCCTAAAACCCAAAAGTTATCCTTGTACACCAAAACAAGGGATCCAAAAATTGCATTTTGGAACCCTGAAATCTAAAGCACAATTTCATCGTAGAGAACACACTGACATAATACTAGCATATTAAAAGACATGTGTAAGAGCCGGGCGTGGTGGCGCACGCTTGTAATCCTAGTACTTTGGGAGGCGGAGACCAGAGGATCCGGGTTCGCGGCCAGCCTCAGCTGTCTCTATCTCTCTCTCTCTCCCTGTCTCTCTCTCTCTCTCTCTACTTAGTGAGGCCCTCCGCAACTTCATGAGACCCGGTTTCAAAATAAAGTATAAAAAATAGGGCCGGGGGTGTAGCTCGGAGGTAGAAT
>PVJS01036699.1:0-20314 GCA_004027185.1 Glis glis | reverse complement strand
AAGCCAGGCACAGTGGCGCACGCTTGTAATCCCAGTACTTGGGAGGCTGAGACCGGAGGATCCTGGTTCGCGGCCAGCCTCAGCTACTTAGTGAGGCCCTCCGCAACTTAGACCCTGTTTCAAAATAAAGAATAAAAAAATAGGGCTGCGGGTGTAGCTCGGAGATAGAATGCCCCCCGGTTCCACCCCCAGTACTGCAAAAAAAAAAAATGTGAAGAAAGAGAATTTTGTGCTAGCTTTGCTGCTGCACTTAAACTATAACAGTCACAGTCACGGTGTGTGATAAGCACTTATTCATTCACTCACTCAATGGCATCATGTAGACATCGTGTCATCTCATCTCAGCACAGGAAGAAGGGTGGGTACAATCAAAAATTTTGAGAGGAGAGAGACCATTCATATAACTTTTATTACAGGATTTTAATTGTTCTATTTTACCATTAGCAATTTTTTATCCTAATTTGTGAAGTAAACTTTATCATAGGTATGTAGGCATAGAAAAAAATAGCAGTATATTCAGGGTTCAGTACTATCCACAAGTACAGGTACCACTAGGGCTTTTGAATGGTATCCTCAGGAATACGAGACTACTGTAATTCAATAACTTGTTATAAGTCTAAAACATTCTCCATCACTTTCTACTCTAAGCATGTTACTTCTTTCTAAATTAAAAGGGAGATATGGGCAATATAAAATAATTACCTCCTGAGTTTTTATTTATCACCTTTTTCTTTTGCTTTGACCAAAGCACAACTTAGAGGAGGAAAGCTTTATTTCACAGTTTCAGAGGTTCAGTCCATGCGTGGCTGGCTCCAAGGCAGAAACTGCAGTAGTGGGGTACGTGGTAGAGAAAAACACTCTCATATCATTGCAGCCAGAGTAGAGAGAGCAAGAGGAGGGGTGAGGAACCTCCACATTCCTCAAGGCTACATCCTTAGGGATCCACCTCCAACCATGTCCTGCCTCTGCTGGCTGCATAGCTTAACATAGACTTGTAAGGGATATTTTAAAATCCAAACTGTAATATCTCCCAAATCAAAAAATATTACACATATAAAATGTATATGTTATTATGTAATATATACATAGAACAATGTAGTTTTTCCTGAAAATGATTCTAGATAAAGTTAATATATATCAGTTTACAAATGGGAATCCCTATTTAATGCTTTTAGGAATGATAAAGCTTAGGTGATTCAATTATTCCATTATGTTGATGAGAACATTCTCTGATCACTAATTATAATCTGGTTACAAAAATAGTCCTATGATATATTCTGCAATTGTATTTATCCATTCTGCTAGGTAATTAGTATTAAGAGCAACATATTGAAACACAGCATTTTAAGGTGACAAAAATTGCTGGAGAAGTATCACAAATAGTCCTTTAGAGATTTCTCACTGTACTTTTAATGTAAATTTTGATGGGCTATTACTTTTCATTAATGCTGGTTTGAGTACTTAGAGTAGACAACTATGTACTGTACGTAGTGCTGGGCAAATTGCCTGGATATACTTCATATATTACTGTTACTTTAATGAATAGCGTTATGGCAATTAGAAGACTGATGGCTTAGAAAATTTAGGTGGATGTATTTGAAGTTCCTTGAGCTAAGTGACATTGCTCAGTGTGTTCCACAAAGTAATATCTTTTTTAAAAGTATGCTTTGAAAGCAGAATCATTTAAGATATATAGTATAATCACAGTGCATTTGAAATAAAATAGATTGCTTATATCAAATTACAGATAGAAGTACAAGTGTAACATTAAATCACTGAATCTTTTGCTGAAAAGTTGTTGTAAGCACCATTTTTAAGTAAACAGGATACTATTTGAATCTTTTTAAATGATATGTTATTTGTCAAGCTTTTTACTATTTGTATTTTCTTAAGTAGAATGGACTTACGTAACTCAGCTTGGTATAATCATTATAATCCTACAAAAACCTAATACAATTCCATAAATGATCACTCACACATCTAAGAAAATTAAGTTTTTTTAATCCCTGAGACAGGCAGCAACTGGAATTACTTTTCTAATTTATTTTAAAGACTTAATTAAAATAACTATTCTCAAGCATTATATTATATGCTCCACAAATACTTTCTACTGAGTAATATTTCATAAACACATGATTTCAGAAAATTGTTGTCTAGAGATAATTCTCTTCCCCAAAAGTCAATCTTTTTTAAGCAAGTTATTCTTAATCTACCTAATTTTAACTGGTAATATACTATTCTATAAACATTAATCATTCAAGCTTTTTAGAACACTAGAAATTGAGCTACAAACACGGAGTTCTTCAAAGTTGTTTATTCTAAGTAATTATAATTGTTTTCTTCATTTGCTTGGTTTTATGGCTTATTGTTTTTATGAACATTAACTGTACCAGCTAGAAATAATCGTGTTTACTAAAATTTCTTTCCTATTGAAATGAAAAACCATTAATAGTAACATTGGGTATAATAAATTGGAAATAAAGCAAAACACTTGCCGTGGAACTAATTTTATCATCATTAAGGATTTCATACACATGAAAGCCTACAAGCAGACATTTAAAGAAGTGAAGTTATTGTAGATTACTACTTTAAGTTCATCTAAGTTAACAATATATGCTACTTCAGCAGGTTAACGGGAGCAGTGAAAACACATGAATTATCAGGTATTTTTTAATACATAAACTTCCACAGAGGGGGAAAGCAATTTCTATGCTTGTGGTTTTAGAAAGAAAAAAAAAAAGATTTAAGCTCTCCTTTTAGGAGCTATAGCATTTAAAAATGTGGCCAATTCATTCAGTTGCATTTGTTTTCTTCTTTTGTTCTTTTTGTTTTCTGGACCTGAGGTTGAATTCAGGGCTTTGCACATGCTAAGCCCGTGCTCTATCACTGAGCTTATCCCCATCCCAAATTGGCATTCCTAGATCTCTCTTCCTTCTGTGCCCTTCCTCAGATATCTGAATGATTCACTCCAGATTTTTGTTTAATTGTCATTTTCCAGCAAACTTGCCATGACCTCTCTACTTAAAATTATAATTTGTCAACTGGGCGTGGTGGCACATGCTTGTAATTCCAGTACTTGAAATGCTGAGACAGGAGGATTGCAGGTTCGCGCTAGCCTCATCAATTTAGCAAGGCTCTCCACAACCTAGTGAGACCCTTTTTCAAAATAAAAAATAAAATAGGGCTGGGGGTATAGCTCAGAGGTAGAATGCCCCTCAGTTCAATCCCCAGTACCCCCCACACATGTAAAATGTAATTTGTCTGGCTCCTTCTGCCTAAACCAACTCTGTGTTCCCTATACTCATTCCCTAGTTGAAATTTCTCCAGTAAAAACTTTCACAATCACAACCTTTATTTTACTTGTTTGTTTATACATAGTTTCCTCCCACTGGGAATATCAGCTCCTTAAGCACAGGAAATTGTTACCTGTTTTATGTCTTTCTGTGTTCCTAGCACCTAAATAATACCTGTCTCATAAGAGTCAGTTCATAAGTTGTTCAATCAATAAATGAATAAAAAAATTGAAACAAATAAGAATATTAGCAGCATCATAAGAATAGTATATAAGTAGAAAAATAAGGGAAGACAATTCTGACTCTTTCTCATTAAATTACGTTTGCAACAAAGGAAACAAACAGAAGTATATTATCTCCCCTCCCTTCTCTGCCACTCTTTCTCTCCGAGATAATTTAATATTACCAGTTTTTATAAACACCAGCTGCTCACATTTATTTAATCTTTTAAGCATTTGTACATTAACCAGAATTTGGGATGGTGGGCCTATGGTTGTAATAGTGGGCCTCATAGATGTGATTAGCCTAAGAGGGTTAGAGAAGCCTTTTTGGAAAAATGCAGGTTTCTCAACCTTGGGCTATTGACATTTTGGCCCCAAAAGTTATTTATTATAGGGGCGCTATCCTCTGCCTTGTAGGATGCTTACCAGTATCCTGTTCTCTATGCATTAGATGACAGTAGCAACCACCTTTATGCCAAAGTTGTTATAATCCACAATTTCTGAAGATATTTTAAAATGTCCCCTGTTGGGCAAAATTGTCTGGTGTTGAGAATCAGTGGAAAGAACTCTAGTTTTGGACTTTGAGGGCCATAAGTTAGAGACCTGTCTTGGACTTTGGGCAAACCCACACTGTTTCAGAAGTAATACTGTAGTCACTTTATCTCCACTGTATGGTTACTATGTCTATTAGCACTAATGTGTGTAAATTGTCCAGGATAGAATAGATGCTCTCTAAATAACAGTTATTAGATAAACAGTGTGGCACAGTGGTTAAAAACACATGATTAAAGTAATATATGATATATATGATAAAATTGAAACAGTCTGTACAGGCTTTTTAAACCTAGCTATTTGCAATTGAAAGTATACTTGAGAAAATAAATTGAATCACTATATGAATTTACCTTTGCTTTGCATGAATTGTGTCCACCCTTCTCCTGCCCCAACTCATATGTTGAAGCCCTACCTCCCAATGGGATCTTATTTGGTGATGGAATCTTCGGGAAGTGATTAGGTTTTTTTTTTTTTTTTGCAGTACTGGGGATTGAACCCAGGGGCATTCTATCTCCAAGCTACACCCCCAGTCCTACTTTTTATTCTTTATTTTGAAACAGTCCCACTAAGTGGCAGAGGTACTCACTAAGTTGCTGAGGACTGTCCTTGAACCTGCAATCCTCCTGTCTCAGCCTCCCAAGTACTGGGATGACAAGCGTGCACCATCACGCCCAGTGAAAGTGATTAGTTTTAGACATGGGCAAGGGGTGGGGCCCTCATGGTGGGATAAGTAGGAACACTAGACATCTTGCTTCCCTTTTGTCTCTGTGAGGACACAGCAAGGTTACAAGCCAGAAAGAGAACCCTCATCCAGAACCAAATCAGCTTACAGCTTGATCTTGCACTTTTCAGCTTCCATGACTGAGAAAATAAATTTCTACTGTTTAAGCCAACCAGTCTATGGTATTTTGTTATGGGTACCCAAGCTAAGAAGGCCTTATTTATTTATTTATTTTTTGTGGTACCAGGAATTGAACCCAGGGGCATTTTGCCTCCTAGCTATACTCCCAGCCCTATTTTTTTTATTCTTTATTTTGAAACAGGGTCTCCCTAAGTTGCGGAAGGTCTCACTAAGTAGCTAAGGCTGGCTGTGAACCCGGATCCTCTGGTCTCCACCTCCCAACTACTGGGATTATAGATAAGGCCTAACGAAGGCCTTATTTTTAATAATTGAATAATATTTCACTGTGTGAATAGTCCATGATTAATCTAGCTATTCCTTTATAGCAAAAATGTAGAGGGGATTTTTCTGGTTTTCTTTTCTTTTTTGGAGGGTACTGGAAACTGAACCCAGGGGAATTCTACCTCTGAGTTACACGCCTAGCCCCTTTTCAGCCCTTTTATTTTCTTTTTCTTTCTTTTTTTTTTAACAGTGTCTTGCTAAGTTGCTGAAGTCCTTGCTAAGTTGCTAAAACTGGCCTGCAACCTGTCATTCTCCTGTCTCAGCCTCTCAAGCACTGGAATCGCAGGTATGTGCAACTGTGTTCTGATTTTGCTTTTTACCTAACCTTTGCTATTACAAATACCACTGCAAAGTATATTCTTTGCATGTATCAAAGTGTACATATAACTTAGTGTAAATATATCTATAGGACAAATTTCTAGAAAAACCATAAGGTATAAAGTCTAAGCATCACAAATTAGAAATGTGTGCTACAGGACTTATTCACTATGTAACTCTGAGAAATTATTTTTGGTCATCTGAGCCCCAGCTGGGACCTCTAGAATAAGCAGTATGAATGGTACCTATTTCATGGGATTACTGTAAGAATTATACAAATAGATTTGTAAATTAAACACTAAAATGTTTATTTATTTAGACTATCAATTATTATTCTTAAAGAGAATAATGCTGGTAGGTCCAGCTGTGAGACTACCTTTTAAAACTCAAAACACCTGAGCACCAAAGTTTGTACTTTGATTTGGAACTCTTTCCTTTCTGTGTATTTATGGGATTTTTTTCCCCTTCCATTAATCTGTTAAGTTTGAGAACAGACACAATCAAATATATTCCTTTTTCGGTTGCTTTTCTATATACATATGCTTATATAATATGCGCCAGACATTTCACTCATGTATCTTGTTGTTTATTTTCTTCCCTTTTTTCTAATTTTTAAATATTTTATTTTAATATTTATGTCTATAAATATTTAAAGTCTATAATATATTCATGTTGGTCATTCTAATCTAAATGAATATTTGTCTTTCACTAAAAATTTATTTTGATTACAGTGCCAGATGTTTTTGAGTCTAGATAGTCATTATTTTATTTTTCAAATATTCTACTAGTCACTAATATTCTACTAAATATTCTACTAGTTTCTACTAGTTCTGAGTGTCACGAGTGATACATAAGTGAATAAAATGTGGTCCCAAATTATGAAGAAGTGAGGCACATGGTTATTGCAAGATACAAAAAAAAACCTATTCTAGGGCGGGTGATACATAGCTCAGTGGTAGCACACTTTTATAGCATGCATGAGGCCCTGGGTTCAATCCCTAGTGTGCACACACACATCCATTACATTAGGAAATACAAATAGGTTCAGAGTAGGAAAGATCTCAAATCATATTGAGGAAAAGTGAAGATGCATCTTGAAAGGTAGATAATATTTTACCCATTAGAGTAGCTGATGAACAGGGAAGGCAGTTGAGAAATCAGGAACAGCAAGGCAAGAGAAGTAGGTTGAGCATTTCAGATGAAGGGAAGAGTTTATCTGGATTTGTGGACCTGGCTGAATTAAAGGTAGAGGAGACTCAAATAAAAAGTAGAGGTATGAAAGGAAAATCTCCCCCTTTAGTGGAAACAGGACCCTGGAGCTTGAGTTTCACATGATGGGGTTTTAACAAATCTCAGAATCCTACTTTTTTGATTTATGAGGTGGGAATAACAATGTTGGAACAAAAGAGGTTTATGAATAAAAGTGAGACAAAGTAGGCACTTCAGAATAAGTTGTGAGTGTAAATTCCAGCCTCTAATGGTGGCAATTCGGGGGACCACAGCAGATCTTACCACGGTGGGTCTTGAAAGTCTGCAGACTAGAGATGCAGAGGGGGAACAAATGTAAAGGCTATTTCAGTAGCTCAGACAGGAAGTTATTAAGTATTTAACTGGACTGTGAAAGGAAAACAAACATAAAACACAAAAAACCAATAACGACAAAATAAAGGGATGGTACTAACTCTGTGTGTGTGTGTGTGTGTGCGTGTGTGTGTGTGTGTGTGTGTGTGTGTATATGTGTGTTTGTTCATACAAATATATATATATGGATACATACGTAGTGGTACAGGGGTTGCATCCATGGCTCCCATTGAGCTACACCCCCAGCTCTTTTTATATTTTACTTTGAAACAGGGTTTCATTAAGTTGCCCAGGCTGCATGCCAATGAGCCCCGCAGTACTAATCATCTATTTAAAAGACCCAGCAATCCAAATGTATTTGAGAACCAAGGAAAGAAACTGGCCCTGTTTTCTCTGAACTCAAGGCTACATTCCTGGAGAAACTGAAGAACTATTGTGGAAAAAAGAACATCAGAACAGAAGCTGCTTTGGAAGGAAGAATTAAGTTTTATTCTACTCAATAAGCAAACTTGCAATGGTTGTTAACAGAGAGTGTTCATTCCCTTGGAGGATTTAGGAAATTTTGTAGGATTCTTTTGGGTATCAAAATCTCCAGGGAATATTACTGACATTTAATAGGCAAAGGGTTAAGGATGTGAAATTCAGACATTTCATAGTGCCCTGGAAAAAAACCAAAAACATTGTTCTATTTTCTACATGACTATTGGGTACATGACTAGACATTTATATTGAGGGAAAACCTTGTTTATAATTATCTGGTCCCAGAACTTAATTCTACTTTATATCTAAATAGCAGACATTTTCTACATGGTTTTAAAAGATACTAAAATTTCCAGGAATATAATTCTTTTTTGGGGGGGTACTGGGGATTAAACCCAAGGGCATTCTACTTCTGAGCTACATTCCTAACCCTATTTATTTTTTTGTTTTGAAACAGGGTCTCATTATGTTGCTTAGAGTCTCCTAAATTGCTGAGGCTGGTCTTAAACCTGCAATCCTTCTGTCTCAGCCTCCCAAGTACTGGGATTATAGGTGTGTGCCACCATGACCAGTTTATAATTATTCTTTATATTGTTCTCACAAGGTCACCTAAAATGGTAACTACTTTTTCACCACTTCAGAAAATTCAAACCATCAACATCAATTTTGCTTTTAGAGTTGCCACAAGAGCATTCGTGCACAAGTCTGTTTCTTAATTTTTTATTGCCATGGATTATTTATATGAGTAAAAACATCTATTTCATCAAAAGTAGTTGTGCTGGAAGTGTGTGTGTGTATGTGTATTTAATTTTGTATTATTTTTCTCTTGATTCCCATTTATATTATAATCAGAGCATTACAATCTATTTGTTACACAAAAGGCACATTGTCCAGAGCCAAACTTATAAATTCTAGTTTGTTTCAAATAATACTCAAACGTGCAGTTTTCGGCTAGTCATTTTTAGAAGAGGGAGAGAAATACATAGGTGTGATTTTCAGTTCAGTGGCCTCAACTTAGTCAAGCTGTTCTCACTGTGCAACATCCTAAGACTCAACCCCTGATAACACGTAGTCCACGTTGGCCCCTTGGCTAGCTGCTAAAAAACAAGGTAGTGTTTTCAAACTCTTTAAATATTGAAACTTTTATTTTAATTATAGTCTTCTGCAAAAACCTACTGTATTATTCCCACTCCTCAAAACAATGCCCCCAACAAGAAGAGATGCACTAACTGTACTACACTGGGCACTTACACCAAAGTCACCGGTTTCTGTGGGTCACAGTTGACAATCTATAGAAGTGAAGGACATTTAAACATGTGATTGATTCGAAAATAAGAATATGGAAATTTAAAGTTTTTATCTGGCATGGTGGTGCATGCCTGTATTTCCCATTATTTGGGAGGCTGATACAGGAGGATCGCAGGTTCCAGGCCAACCTCAGCAACTTAGCGAGGTCCTCAGCAATTTATCGAGACCCTGTTTCAAAAGAAAAAAAATAATAACAAAAAAGGCCCGGAGGTGTATCTCAGAGGTAGAATGCTCCTGGGTTCAATTCTCAGTATCAAAACAAAACAAAAAGCAAAACAAAACAAACTTTTAATCTCATGAAGAAAAGAAACATACCAGCAAAAGAAAAAAAAAAGGAAGAAAGAAGGAGAAAGGCAATGGAAAGTTTAAAGTAGGCAGAGAGAGAAGGGTTTTAAAAAAAATTAAGAAATAGGGAGGGAAGAAGGCAGGGATCTCATAAAAGCAAGGATACCTTTGAAACTTTAAATTTCAGCCCCTTTTTACATTCAGAGGGAGAAAGAAATTTAGTAAGCTTCAGTGAAAAATAATCTTCAGTTGGTAATATGTAAAGTGGATTTGCATCCTATAAAACAGAGGAAATAGTGGGCATGGTGGCACACATCTGTAATTCCAGCTTTTGGAGAGGCTGAGGCCTGAGGCTGAGGAAGATAGCAAGTTCAGAGTCAGCCTGGGCAACTTAGGGAGATCTTTTTTCAAAATAAAAAATAAAAAAAGGACCGGTAGAGTGCCCCTGGGTTTGAGCCCCAGTACTGCAAAAAATAATAAATAAATAAATAAATAAATAAATAAATAAATAAATAGAGGAAAAGACTCCTTAAGGTGGACTACTGAAGCTAAAAGTCTCTGAGCTTTCAGACCCCCACCATGTTAGAAGACAGCATATAGAATCCTTTCAGACTAGATTTCAATGTGAATCTGCAGGAGCCCAGACTGAGGATCTCAACAAGATTAAATACTTCAGACCCTCAGTCTGTCACTTGTCATTATTTATAATGTTCCGTAGATGTCATGACAACTTGCCACAATAATTTATACTAGGAAATAAAGTAGATAAAAAAGCTTTTGATGATTTCTGCATGTCAATTTTACTAGGTTGTTTATTATAGGTGCATTTTAAATTCTCTATCATTATTTATAAAGTATATTATACAGCTGATGAAATTCATACTAAAAGTACAAATTGAACACTAGACATGCTTTTTAATAAGTCCTAATGTTATTTATTATACTAAATAATATTTTCTGAAAATACAGATATTAATTTTAAATGTATCATTGAGAAACCGAGATTTTGTATTAATGCAGGCAAAATTTAATTTTTTTTGTTGTTTACTGTGACTCAAGGTTTTTCAGTTAGCAGAGAGGTTAGGCAACTGGGAAGGCTTCATCACAGAAAGTCTAGTGGGAGCATTTGAAACCATTAATCCCCAACAATATTAACACTGTGTTCATTCTTAAGCAAATGAATATGACATTCCCTGATATTCAGATGGGTCTAGAAGCACTTTAATCAGACAGCCTTGCTTTTCCCAGGAGTCAATTACCCGTGTGCTGTGACTCTCCATAGCAGCTATTATGATGGCTTGGAGTGTGCGAGGTAAGCCCAGACAAAGGGAACAAATGTCATCACGGGTTACATTTGATAAAATTTTTCAAGGGCTCCCTGAAGGACACATGATTAGCTTATTTTGTTAACAGTGATTTAAAACAAGTATTGTGCGCATAATCTAATCAACAGAAGTCAGTTTTTCACACATTACAGGGCTGAATCTGTCTCCGACAAGAAACTGAAAACACATGTAGAACCTGCCTTTTCCCCTCCCCAGTTGATCCCAACAGTAACAAAAATTAAAGCTCTTTCTAATATTTATTTATTAAGCCCATTTCTAGCAAATTGGTTCTTGAAAAGATCAATAGTATATTTAAGTTGGATTAATAACAGAAAAATTCAGTTGAGAGAGCTTAAATATCCATGGACATTGTGTAAACTTTTTACTGTTTTGTTTTTAACTGTGATTCAAGGTTTCTACTCTTTAGGACAGAAGTTGCTGGCATACTGCAAATGACTCTAAGATTAGATGGGACCTAGCTAATTATAGAAAGTACAAATCTATTCAAAGAAAAATAATTTAAGCATTTTCTGTTGTAAACACCCACCAAGATCTCTACTAAAGCCCAAACTAAATAATTTTGCCTAATTTATAAAACAGGTTAATACGAACTCTGATAAGAATAACTTCACAAACTCGATTATGCACACAATATTTTATATTAATAATTTTCATTGTCTCTGCTGCATTGCTTCAACCTTTCTAATGGTTTACAACTACTTCTTCCACCCTAGATCAACTCATTATTGACAAAATCATGCAAGGTTAAAATGTGACTCATGTTGCCAAGGTTAATATCTTCACAGAATAGAAAATTAAGGTCTAGAGTTAAGTGACTGTGATTGTCCCAGATTGCTTAGCAGTTTGGTGAACAGTAGAAATCTAAAGTAGACTTCCTTAATTGGTTAAAATGATAACCAATGATCTAGTCTATGATTTGATAACATAATGGAGACTCCTAAGTCATTTTGTGTCATTTATATATACAAAGAGATATATATGTAGATAGACAAATAAATAGGCAAGGGTATATACATAATGGACATATGTATAATGGAATGAATGTGTCTTTACAAAATTTACATGTTGGACTCTAAACTCCAACATGATGGTTTTAGGAAGTGGGGCATTTGGGAAGTATGTAGAATCCTGTGGATGGATTTAGGGCCCTTATGAAAGGGACCCGAGAAAGCATTTGCTTACTCTCTCCTTTTCTCTCTCCTTTTCCCTCTCTCTCTCACTTTCTACCCTTTGAAGATACACAAAGTCAGCAGTCTGAAACCCAGAAGGCTCTTGTGAGAAGATTGAAGACTTCCAGACTCCAGCACCATGAGAAAGAAATATTGTTTTTATAAGCCACCATTCCATTATACTTTGTTATAGCAACCCAAATTAAGACATATAAATATATAAACATAAGTGTATACCCTTGGCAATCATGATAATTTTGGAATCTTTATCTACAAACATCAAGATAAATATCCATAGATCATTAGCACCCTAGAACAATAACAATAGAATTAGATACACAATGGTATTTAAATGATAGTAAAGGTATATGCAGTAGAGTAGCAGAGAAAAATGAGCAACTAGCTCATAAGGAGTGAGTGTGGGGTGGACAGTGAAATTCATGCTGAAACCTGTTGTGTTACTCAGGACTCAAACTCTTGACCTGGCAAAATTTGATAAATTACTACAGGACACCTTGTACTCCAGTACAAGGTCACCTGTGACTAAATAATTTACTGAGCATTAAATCCACAAAAGCCAATGATTTTCTATCTAGATGTAGAGACTTCATTTGGTTTATTTAATATCTGTACTCCTACTTTAAATCTATGATCGATTTGCACTAGGGCTTCTCTTCTCTGCCCCAAATGTACCAAATACAAATAAAATATCATGCGGCTATGTCCTGAATTTTATGTTAATTTTTTATCCAACTACCATTAAGTCCATTTCTGTTAGTCTATTTCTTCTATGTATATTTTCTCTCATCTTCACGAGTTGATTTTTCTAACTTTCTCCTCAGCATAAACATAACACAGGCAGTCTGTTCTCAAACAATAAATGTGAATAGTGAAAAGGAATAGTATGTTCAATAAAATCTATAAACAACTCACACATCCTAATTTTAGTGAATAGTTTTAGCCTCCCCCTCCTCACAAAAGTACTTCACACTAAACAGAAACTTTCTTAATTTGAGTTTACTTCACTATCTCCAGATGACATTAATAACCAGGACAATGTCAAGAGCTATGAGGAGAGGCTAGGCAAGGTGGTGCACACCTGTAATCACAGTACTTGGGAGGCTGAGACAGGAGGATCACGGGTTTGAAGACAGCCTCAGTAACGTAGCAAGACTCTCAGCAACATAATAAAACCCTGTTTCAAAACAAAAAATAAATATAGCAGAGGGTGTAGCTCAGATGTAGAATGTCCCTGGGTTAAATCCTCAGCATAAATAAATAAATAAATGAATAAATAAATAGGAGAAGGTGAATAAAAAGAAAAACAAAACCCCAAAAAACTCCCATACCTGAAACCTAGATAACAAATAAATACCATACAACTGACTGTAAAACTATTTATGACATAAATTATTTTAAAATAGGTAAGTATGAGCATCATTTCATGAGCCCAAAGTTTATTTATAAAAGAAAAATCCCTTAAAAACTGGCTAAATACTTTAAAAATATAAGCAAAATGGAGGTAGATATCACTTCGGAGCCACTAGCTATTATACTTGAAAGCAGAAGCTATTATTTTTGCTATTTCTGAAAGTTGAGAAAAGACAATTGACAAGATCATATTTAGAAATGGGGAAGAATTTGATGTTCAAAGTTTTAGGCTGGTCAGGAACTTGCAAGGTGTTAAGAGACTCATCAAGCAGTCATTGTATACAGTGTGTAAATCGCCTCTGACCAGGTGAACTCTCTGCCTCCCAGGAGAACGGAGGAAGCACAGACAATCCTCTACTTGAACCACGAAAACTTAAAAGATTTCTATGCTGGTAAGCTATGAGAATCCTATGGAAAGATTTATTTCAATGTAATTATGTTAATTTTCATATTTTTAAAACAAAGTATTTAATAATGACATAAAACTGCAAAATAAATAAATACAGCAGTTCTTATAGTTCCTTCACATGGCATTCCTTCAAACTTTCCTATCTCTTCCATTTTTCTTTTTTTTTTTTTTGTGGTACCGGGGATTGAACCCAGGGGCGTTCTACCTCCGCGCTACACCCCCGGCCCTATTTTTTATACTTTATTTTGAAACCAGGTCTCACGAAGTTGCGGAGGGCCTCACTAAGTAGAGAGAGAGACAGAGACAGAGACAGGGAGAAAGAGAGAGAGAGAGAGAGAGAGCTGAGGCTGGCCACGAACCCGGATCCTCCGGTCTCCGCCTCCCAACGTACTGAGATTACAAGTGTGCGCCACCACTCCCGACTTCTCTTCCATTTTTCTTTTTCTTTTTTTTTGGATATGGAACCCTTTTTTTTTTTGGATATGGAACCCAGGGGCAGTCTACCTTTGAGCTACATATATTCAAGTTACATGTCTAAAAATAAATGATCACTTTCTAACATTTAAGTTACATGTACTGAGATTACAAGTGTGTGTAACCCCACCGGACTTTTTAAAATTTTACTCAGAAGCTATCGTCTTAGTAAGCCCTACCTTGGCTACACAATCTAAAATTTTATTCCTACTACATATAATTCCTTGTCTCTTTGCTCTTTTATTTTCCCCCTAACACTTAACTATCATGCTATATATTTTATTTCCTTATTATCTTTGTTCCACAGTAGTGTGATGATGAAGTCAGGGTCCCTGCCACCATGAGCATCAGGGGCTGGAAAATATGTCAGGCAATAACACGTATTTGTTGAATGAGTGTAAAGATGAATGATGGTTGATAATCATTGCAGTTAGGGGTGCATGCTCCACATCTACCAATTGCATTTCTTTGTCAAGAGTTTAATCAAATAAGAAGTGGACCTTGTGTTAGTGTGTTCCTCTTCTGCATATACCTCAGGCAGAGTACAAGGTCTCATCAAAAATCACAAAACCTGGTGGAGGAATTATATATGCTGTTCTGCTCAAGAGAGGCCCCTTCTCCTGTGTAAATTATCCCAGCTCTACCAGGTGGTATTTTATTTTCCATCAAAATCCCTTAAAATTGTACATCTGGGCATTGGCTGCCTTAACTCCGTCTCCTTCTCTCAACTAATCAAGGTCACCAGTATAAATGATGAACCAACAAGAGGTGTGAGTGCTGAATCAACAACAGAGGGTTGTGCTGGTAGTTTTTTCTTTTGTCAATTTTCTTGGCTTTTATAATGTTTGCCCTCACAGTCTGTACAGTATGTTAGCCTGCATGGTACTGTCCTAAAAATAAATGACCACTTCCTAACATTTAAAAGTTGTGAGATTTCAAATAGAAGTCTGAGCCAGGCATGGTGGTGCACATTTACAATCCCAGTATTTAGGAAACTGAGACAGAAAGATTGCAAGTTCAAGACCAGCCTAAGCAACTTAGTGAGACACTCAACTACTTAGTGAGACCCTGTTTCAAAATAAAAAAAAAAAGGGCTTGTGGTGTAGCTTGGAGGTAGAATACCCCTGGGTTCAATCCCCAGGACCCCCCCCCCCACACACACACACACACAGAGTCTGAGCTGCTTGCTTCTCTTTAAAAGTGAAATATTTGGTACAAAGTGTTAATGATTCATTATGGCATAAATGAATGGATCTGAGAGGTTTTCCACCTTGAACGGGACATTTGCTCCTTCCAGTTGGTCATATTTCCTGCTACTCCCAAGTGAATACAAATACTGAAGCCTGGACTCAGTTCCCACTCACTCTAATGTTACAAGTCTTTGGTTATATTACCCCTGACAGAGTTTACCCATTCACAACCTGACTGGCTTCTCTAAGCAATTGAATGTATAAAATCTAAGTAATTGAATGCTCACATATAAATGAATGCTATGTGGATAGAGTAACATATGAATTATTATCTACTGTTGTGTGACTAATTACCCTTAAACTCAGCCTCTTAAGTTAATAAATATATATCATCTCACATGGTTTTTGTGGGTCAGGAATCTAGGAGTAGCTATGGGGGTGGCTCTGGTTTGGAGTCTCCCTTGAAATCACTCTAAGGGCTCCTGATTGCTAGATGACCCCCTTACTTGCTGTGGGCTGGAGATCTTTTCTTGCCGGATGTATTTCTCCATGGGCTGCTTGGGTTTCCTTACGACATGGCAGCTGGTTTTGTCCAAAGTGAGTGATCCAAGAGACAGGGCATGGAGCAAGTCTGGAGCCTTTGTAAGACCTTGTCTCCACAGCCACACATCACTACTTCTGCCTTTTTCTATTTATTTCAAGGAATCACTAAGTCCAGCCCACACTCAAAGGGAGGGAAACTAAGTTTTACTTCTTGACAAACAAAATATTAAAGCATTTGTGAAACAGTCTTGATCCTGAGGTCTTGGGATTGGAAGAATCATCAAATAATTGCTTTATTTTGATCTGGGAATTGCCAGATAACCATTCACTTTATCTAACTTTAAAGTTCCAAAGCTCGTTTATATTTATTTTATGTATACTATTCCAAGTAAATCTGGGAACCCCCAAGTGTTAAAATTTATAATCCTTAAGGATTGAAAGTTGTTTAAAAAGTATATAACAACATGGTTTACCTTAGTTGTAAAAAAAACACAATTACATTTTAGTGAAACACAAACTTTCAGATACCTATTATCCATTGATTAACTAGCCTCTCTGGGGAACTGGCACACACTTGTAAACAGGAATCACTCCGCGGCACAATTAGTCTTTGTTTCTGGATGTGCAATTTCAGTATTACTGCAGGCAAATACATTTTTCAACATTTGTAACTGCATCACCAGTAATCCCCTAGAGAGTAGCAAGGTTGCTCTTTTTGTTACTATTTTATTGCCTTTTTATGACTATAATCTGCATCTTCTGACTTTCTTTTTCTCTACAATGGACTACCTGCTCCATTTTTTTGAGACTATATTCATAGCCCTGAGTTTTGTAAGTTTGGCCTTCATTTCATACTCAGAACAGGGTCATAGTATTCATATTAGGAAAAATAAATCTTCATAAAGTCTTAAATTTTTTTACAAAGTCATATTTTTATAACATATACTATATATTATGCACTATATAAAATATAAATACATAGTTACTAAAATGTCAATGAATTTCCTCGAAATGTTTTGAGTGATTTTTAACATGCTCCCTTTAATGTATTAGGTTATTTTATGTTGTTTGCTAATTTGGGTTGATTACATTAAGTATATGGAATTCAATTTTTGAAAATATGAGCAATTCAACCACTTTCAGAATTTAATCACTGCTCATTTTGTTCAAGTACTTTAAAATATGTAAAAAATGCACATAAAACAAAATGTTCTTGTAATTTGGCAAGGCTGAGTAATATAAGAATACCATTTTTTAAATTGTCTTATACACTTCCTAGAACAATTGTAAACAAATTTCTACTCTAACCCACCTATCAGGTACAACCTGTGTGTGTGTGTGTGTGTGTGTGTGTGTATGAGTAGCTTCTGGACATATACCAGAAGACTGTCAACATAATGGGATACAAACAGCACAGGATTTCCCAAAGGCTAGAAAGAAAATTGGAGGCTTTGTTTAAAGTTAATTCTTTTTTTTAACAAGTTTACATTTCCTCTCTGGGGAAAAAAAAAAAAAACCTATTTTTTGAAAACTCAGCCTCAGGAAATAATTTGTACAAAACTATTCATGAAAGTGATCGCATAATAGCGATTTAAGAAAAGCTACAACAAAAGAAAGCCACTAAAACAACTAATACAGGATGACATCAGATATCTGGAAATGTACAACTAGGTAAAATTAGAGAATACATTATGCATCAAATTAAGTGGCACAGATTTCAATTGTGACATTTGCATAGAACTGACCTTTTTAAGAAGTGTATTCACATACATCTCCAAGTGATTCTCAATTTTGTGAAATAAGCAGATATATTTAATATCTGTATTTTCCAACTTTAGAAACTGATAGAGATCATTGTAATACTTAATAATTGTTTAACACATATCTCTTTCTCTCATTCACAAGAAAAAAAGGAGACTTAGACTGTTTATATAATAACTTGTAATATATAAACCTTTTCCACTTTGACTTAAATATTTTAATGATTAGAAATCAAAGATGATAACACATTTTTTCTAGAAAATAAATTTTCAAGTAAGGCTTATACATAGAAAAGTTCAACATATGTTGAACTTACATATATAAATGGCTTATGTAGATATATATATATAGATAGATGCTTATGTTGAACTATATATATGTAGGCTTATATACTCATGAACATTCATTACAAAAATAAATAAATATCTCACATTAAATCTGGGAAATGGTGAAAAGGCTAAAAGACTAGAGAACATAGAATTTATAGAATTGGAAGACCTGATTTATTACTTACATAAATAAACTTTTAAAAATATATTCAAGCCGGGTGTGGTGGCGCATTCTTGTAATCCTATCACTTGGGAAGTTGAAACAGGAGGATTGCAGGTTCAAGAACAGCCTTAACAAATAGTGAAACTTTCATCAACTTAGCAAAACCCTGTTTCAAAATAAAAATAAAATAGGACTGGGGGTGTAGTTCGGAGGTAGAATACCCCTGGGTTCAATCCTCAGTGTCCACACACAAAAAATAAATAAATAAAAATAAAAAATACATATTCAAACTGACTTTTCATAAGCAATGTAACTTTTTAAAAGGTATCCTGACTACATCACAATGTTTAGAATTGCAAATGAAGTCATTTTTTCTCATTTCCAGTAACGAAATGTAAGCACTGACATTCTGTGTGGAATATTAATCTCCATAGGCTGACCTGCCATGAATCTTAGCTTAGAGCCCACCATTCACAAAGTAAAAATACAGCCATCCTCACTAAAGAGCATTTCTTAGTGGTATCCACTCTGATATCGTTTTAAAAAATTCAAACTATCTTCTCAAGTTAAAATTTACATTTCAAAAATTAGCTTACATATCAATATAGTGAGTTACATAAATTAGCTTACATATCAATAATTGTATACAAATACAATTATTTGTTCTATGGGAAATCATGCCTTAGCTTCCTAATCAACTATGATGCCTGGCACCTTTTTTTTTTTCCAGAAGACTGAACAAAAGGAATGGAAATCAGACTCCACGCAGTAAATTCTCTATTCATTCCCAAACGGGGAAAGATCATTGGGTGAGGGGAATAATTTAATTCATTGATCAAATCAACCCTGTCCCCTGAGCTTTTGAGTTATCTGTGTGGACCAAGCTTATATTTATAAACAGAGATAAACCAGATTTGGCTTTATTGTGACAAAAACTCAAAGCCCTTACACTTTAGACCTCTGCAGTAGAGCACAGTAAAGAACTATAAAAAAATACAAGTCACAGTAAGTCAAGAATCAATCACAGTAAAGTTAGTATCACAGCCATCACTAAGTCCCTGATCTGCATAATCTTATGAGTCTGTTTTCCGAAGTTTAGAAAAAGGAAGCAAAATCATCCTCATAGTGTTGTGCAATTTGAATGTGCTTTTGGTGTTAATGGAGCAGTAACTTTCGCAAGCTTTTAACAGGTCATAATTAATCAGCCCCGAATCAATACGCAGCATTCTGGCGATAGAATCATTGCACTTACCCATGATGGTTAAGGCTGTAGCTTTGGTTAATTCTTCTTTCATTGACTCTATTACTTCTAAATTACCACCATCCAGGTTGCACCTATTTATGGTTCCATTTCCAGAACTGATCCAGTAAAGCTTATTTTCCACATAGTCTATCGATAGACCTGTAATGAAATTATACAGCTTAGTCATCACAGCAACCACTTCAGTAGCAATATTCACCCAGAGCCACTGGATTTGAGGGAAGGGAGAATCATTTGAAAGGTCAGATTTTTGTCTTAAAGATGAGACCGGGCTAAAATATTTGAGGCAACTTAGCATAATTTAATTTCTAAAAAAATCATTGTGAGTCATTGTTGAACGTCAGCTTTTAAATTATTTTTAAATACAATACACCACAGTAAAATAAAGAGTTTATTAACCTTCAAAAATAAGACTCGGCTAATAGAAAACAGTGATAGACTGTCTGCACTGGCTGAGAAACAGTATACTTTCATAGGCACTTAACTGTTACCCCTGTTGATTGTCAAAGCAGTGTCGTGACATTAAGAGGAATGACTGCTTCATAGTATAGTTAAGGGAAACAGTGTTCAGAGTAGTCTGGAAATCTGTGTTCTCACTACACATCTGCTTAATTACTGGCATGCTCAGCAAGATCAGGGTCCACAGTGTAGCAGTAAATCTGTGGTTCCACGCTGGCCTTTGTGACCCGTAACTACCTGTGGAAAAGCTCATGTGGACCGCTGCTCAGGCATACAAAGCAGTCAACTGTTCTTAGAGCTCACTCAGAGGATGAAGTGAGCAAACCACTCATAATCACTCCTTTAAAAAAGAATTAAGAAGCCGGGCGTGGTGGCGCACGCTTGTAATCCCAGTACTTTGGGAGGCGGAGACCGGAGGATCCGAGTTCGCGGCCAACCTCAGCGCGCATGCGCGGGCACGCGCATGATTTATCTCTCTCTCTCTCCTCTCTCTCTCTCTCCTCTCTCTCTCTCTACCTAGTGAGGCCCTCTGCAACTTCGTGAGACCCGGTTTCA